>BPLR01000255.1:0-293729 GCA_021605095.1 Caerostris extrusa
TTACGTATTGCTCTAAGTAATTGATAAAATGAAACAAAATTTTCGGCAATTTTTAACGGAGCCAATCTATTTAATTCCGGCAATTACTACCTAGATAATCTTTATGAATAACTGATTTCTAACTTTAGATAACATATAAGTGGAAACCAAAACCAACAGATTACAAAAAGGTTACTTCAAATTAACTTATTTTGGACTTTTACTCATTCTCAACATCAGTGGCACAACAGCCCCATGATAGGCCAAGACCGTCTGCCTCGTGGCAAATTTCTAGAAAGAGATATATTCTTTTTACGGGAAGAGTTGTCAGCAGCACTACGCCCAACAGCCATATATGACCGGACCTACGTTTTTAAGCGATTCGAGAAACTACAAACATCCATAACATCGCTGACTTGAACCCGAAACCTGTGGAATCTAGTGTCAGAGCGTCAGCCACTCGGTCATCAGGGCTGCTTAATTAATTTTTACTACACTTTTAATTTAAGTAAAGGGTTTGATTTGCTTAAAGTTTGAGATTAATTAAATTTCGAATTAATTTTGATCTTAATTGTTTGTTTTTAATGTCACGACACGTCATGCCTTTCTACAAGACTCAATTCTGGTAGATACAAGAGTGGCTCATCAGATTGATATCGTCAATCTCTTAAGAGATTGAGAATATCAACCTGATAGATTTTCTTCCAAGATCCATTTGCTGCATTTTCTTGAACTTATTTTACCAAAATCTCGTGTTACTGGGCAATAACCGACCTATTTCCGAAGACACGAAGCGATATCAAGTAACTCCAACAGCAACTCGCGATTCATCAGCTAATGCTTTCACCCCTCTTTCCCCGCCCTAAAACTGTAACTGTATCCTACACGTGGCAAATCAGATGGAGCTGCCGTTCTTTCCTGCTACCAATTTCATTAGAGATCACGTCGCAATAATGCCCGAGGTCTTTGTCATGATAAAAGAAGCCGCCTGGGGAGATGTTCCATTTTTGCAGGGAAGGACGTCGAACTACTCAGTGCGACTTTAACAGGATGTCTGTTAGTGATGAAGACGTGACATTAGGATAGCTTAGGAAGTTTTCTGGCCAGGAATTTGCACTGTTGTAGGAATGTGATAGGCTATATTAAAAACGAAAAATGTGGGGATTTCTATATCAGATAAGATAAATGGTATTTTTTTTTTTAGACCTTAAAGGTTAACGGTATTTATAAAAGTGATATTTTGTATACCAAATAAGTAAAAATGTTCTTTTAATTTCTTTGGAATAAGGCTTTTAGTTATATATAGGTATCCAGTGGTTGATTGAATTTTATGGCATTATATTTAACGAGTGCCTAGCGATAATGTACAGATTATCTATTTAATTTGCAGATTATCAAAAAAAAAAAAAAATCAAATTAAATTTAAAATTGGTTTTTACTTTCCACAAAAAGTAGTATAAATAGAACGAAGCCAACAGATTGTAACAAAAAGAATGACTTCAAACTAACTTAATTTTTAATTCTTTTACTACACCTTTTAATTTATGTAAAGGATTTGGATTTATATAAAGTTTGAACTTAAATTGATTTTTTTTTTTTAAAATGTCACTTTTCACAAGACTCAAATTAGATTGGCAATACCAATCCTGATAGATTTTCTTTCTAGGATCCATTTGCTGTATTTTCTCTTGAACTTATTTACCAAAATCTCGTGTTACCAAAACAATACGACCAGTCAAAAATAATATTATAACAAGTATTTCAAAATAAATAACATCATGTGTTAATTTAAGTATATACAGAAACGTTGTTGTTGGGTGCCAGCAAAGATCTAATTTTCACTTTAACGAGTGCTTAGTAAGTAATATATAAGAAATGAAACTATTTTTACGCACTTTTTAACGGATCCCCTAGTTAATCTGCACATTACGTAGTTAATTTGAAAATGAAATAATTTTTCGGCACTTTGATTGATTAACCCTATTTAATTTTTGCATTACCTAGAAAATTTGTAGAATAACTGGTTTCTGCACTTTAGTGGTAATATAAGTAGAACTCAAAACCAACAAATAAAAAAGTTAAGGCGACTACAAACTAATTTAACTTTAATTTTACTACACATTTTTAATTTAAGTAATTGATTTCATTTATATAAAGTTTAAAGTCCACTTTTAAATGTCACTGGTAATTATTTTCTTTTTTAAGAAATTGGTGTACCAATTCCGGATAGATTTTCTTCCAAGATCCATTTGCTGCATTTTCTTTTCCGAACTTATTTACCAAAATCTCGTGTTACCCAGCAGTAACCGGACCCATCGGAAAACACGAACGATATCAAGTTACTCCATACAGCAACTCGCGATTCATCAGCTAATGCTTTCACCTCCCTTCCCTAACTGTAACTGTAACCGTATCCCGCACGCGGCAAATCAGATGGAGCTGCCGTTCATTCTGCTACCACTTTCATTAGAGATCACGTCGCAATAATGCCCGGGATCTTTGTCATGATAAAAAGAAGCCGCCTGGGGAGATGTTTCCATTCTGCAGGAAAGGATGCCGAACTACTCGGTGCGATTTCTTAACAGGATGTGCCTGTTACTGATGAAGATGTGACATTGCGATAGCATAGAAGTATTGTGGCCAGGAATTTGCGCTGTTGTAGGAATGTGATAGGCTATATTAAAACGAAATATATTGGCGTTTTCTGGGGTATCACAAAAGCATAAATGCTAAGAAATTAGTATTTGTGGCCTTAAAAGCTAACGGTATTTATAAAAGTGATCTTTTTCGTATACTAAATAAGTAAAAGGTTCCTTAAATTTTGTGGAATAAGGCTTTCAGGTATATTTAGGTAGTTAGTAGTTGGTTTGAATTTTTATGGCACCAGATTTTTCAAAGGATATATTATGGAAATGCTAGATCAGTTCACTAATATAGTGTAACCATGTATATTTTAATAATGATTATATTCAAGTTAATATCATATATATTTAAGTTAAATAATCAAGTTAATATCATATATATTTAAGTTAAATAATCAAGTTAATATCATATATATTTAAGTTAAATAATCAAGTTAATATCATATATATTTAAGTTAAATAATCAAGTTAATATCATATATATTTAAGTTAAATAATCAAGTTAATATCATATATATTTAAGTTAAACAATCAAGTTAATATCATATATATTTAAATTAATGCTCCAGCAAAAAAACAATTTTCACTTTAACTAGTGCTTAGTAGGTAATGTGTATATTATCTTCGTAATTTTAAGATTACCGGTAATTTGAGAAATGAAACAATTTTCGGCACTATAACGGATTATCCAAAGTTAATCTTCGCATTACCTAGATAATTTGAGAAATGCACTGTTGTAGAAATGTGATAGGCTGTATTAAAACGAAAATGAGAAAAGCATTAATTCTAAGAATTGGTATTTTTAGGCCTTATAAGCTAACGGAATTTATAACGGACTTTATAAATAAGTAAATTAATCCTTAAAATCTGTGGAATACTACTGTGCCCAAAAAGTAAGACCCATTATTTAAAAAAACTCTTTACTTATTCTTCGAAATTTATTTCATCGCCTTCAAAGTAATGCCCTCCGGACACAATGCACTTTGATGAGGTTGAGGTTGATGGTGGACTTCAATGCTTTCTCTGCCTTCTTTTGAACTGTTTATGCCAATTGTAAACATTTCTTTCCGATACAGGAATGCCTGCTGCAACATTCTATACGTTTCCGTAAACAAAATTGGACGCGAGTTCTTTGCTCAATTCATTCAGACATTTCAAAAATCGCCTGAATGAGTTTTAGCATCTCACAAAACCAAGCGTAACTCAAACATTAATGAATATTTTGACGTAAAATATCCCACAGATGTCAAGACAATGCCAACGACATCAAAAAAAAAAAAATTTAAATTCCATATGCCCGGGAAATTTAAATTGAAAATTGGTTTTACTTTTTTGGGCACGGTAGTATAAGTGGAAACCGAAGCCAACAGATTACAAACAATAAGGATGCCTTCATTTTAATTTTACTACGCGTTTCTAATTTCACATTACCTAGGTAATTTGAAAACCTATTAAATTGCGTAGATTAAATAGGTAATTGATTAACCTATTTAATCTGCGCATTACCTAGATAATTTGTAGAATAACTGGTTTCTGCACTTTAGTGGTAATATAAGTGGAATTCAAAACCGACAAATAAAATAATAAAGGCGACTTCAAACTAAGCTAATTTTTTTCTACACATTTTTAATTTAAGTAAAAATTCGATTCATATAAAGTTTAAACTTAATTGATTTTTTTTAAATATCCCTTTTCACAAGATTCAATTCTGATAATTATGTCTGTTGTCTCAATTCTGATAATTATGTCTATTATTGTCTATCTAAGAGATTGGAGATACCAATTCCAATAGATTTTCGTCCAAGATCCAATTGCTGCATTTTCTTTTGAACTTATTTACCAAAATCTCGTGCTACCGAGCAATAACCGACCCATCGGGAAGACACACGAACGATATCAAGTAACTCCAACAGCAACTGGCAATTCATCAGCTAATGCTTTCACCCCTCTTCCCCGCCCTAAAACTGTAACTGTATCCTACACGTGGCAAATCAGATGGAGCTGCCGTTCTTTCTGCTACCACTTTCATTAGAGATCACGTCGCAATAATGCCCGGGGTCTTTGTCATGATAAAAGAAGCCGCCTGGGGAGAGGTTCCATTTTGCAGAAAAGGATGCCGAAGTACTCAGTGCGACTTCTTAACAGGATGTGCCTGTTAGTGATGAAGATGTGACATTGCGGTAGCTTAGAAGTTTTGCGGCCAGGGAATTTGCACTGTTGTAGAAATGGGATAGGCTATATTAGAACGAAATATATTGGTGTTTTGAGTATCAGAAAAGCATAAATGCTAAGAATTGGTATTTTTTTTTTAGGTCTTAAAAGCTAAATAAAAAGTGATCTTTAGTATATTAAATAAGTAAAATGTTCCATAAATTCTGTGGAATAAGGCTTTTTGTTATATTTATGGAGCTGGTGGTTGTTTTGAATTTTATGGCACTAAATTTTCAAGGCATATATTATGCAAAATACTAGATGAGTTGATTAGTATGGAAAAAAAAATACCATGTATATTTCAATAATGAATATATTTTAGCTAATATTTACACAGTCCAGTCACATTAATGTGACCACCTGTAAGCTAGAATAACCACCTTGGGCAGAGCTGACCGCTGCGAAAAGTGCAGGAAGAGAGTCAATTAGGTTTCTGAAAGTGTTCACTGGAATGTTGAGCTTTGCCTACACCAGTGCCATGGCCAGCTGCGCTAGATTACGCGGTTGAGGATCCATGGCGTGAACAACCCGATCGAGGTGGTCCCACGGATTCTCGATTGGGTTTAAATCCGGTGAGTTTGCTGGCCAGGGAGGTATGGTAAACTCCTCCTGGTGTTCTTCAAACCACGCACATACACTGCGAGCTGTATTACTCCTCGCATTGTCAAGCTGGTTGATGCCATCATTCTGAGGAAAAATAATTCACCTGTAGGGGTGGACATGGTCCGCAAGGACAGATGCGTACTTGTGCTGATCCATCGTGCTTTCCAAAATGACGAGTGCACCCAGTGAATGTCAGGATAACATTTCCCAAACGATAATGCTCCCTCCTCCAGCTTGCATCCTTCCGGCAATTGTTGCAGGGTGTTTGCTTTCAGACATTTCACGCCGTATACGCCAATGTCCATCTGTCCGATGTAGCATAAAACGTGATTCATCGGAAAAAGCCACCTGTCGCCACTCTGTGGATGTCCAGTTTCGGTACCGGCGTGCAAATTCCAGCCTTCGTTGCCGATGAACAGCAGTCAGCATAGGTGCATTAACCAGGCGTCTGCTGCGGAGGCCCATACGCAGCAACGTTCGCTGAACCGTTGTGGGAGGATACACTCTTGGTAGCCCCTTGGTTCCTCTGGGCGGTCAGTTGCACAACAGTTGCACGTCTATTCGCTCGAACGCATCTCCGTAGCCTTATTTTTGCCTCTGTCATCTATAGCCCATGGTGCACCACATGTGCCACGCCGCTGATTTTGGATAGTGCCATTTTTACATGAACGGTATACTTTTACCACGGCGGCACGCAAACAGTTCTCAAAATTAGCCGTTTCGAAATGCTTCCACCCTTAGCCCGAAAGCCAATAACCATGCCCTTTTGAACGCCGGATAAATCGCTACGTTCCTGCATTACGCCATTGAAATGCTTTCCGATGCCCTAGGATATCCTTCATATACACTCCACTGCAATGTGCGGCCACCTGCATTTTGTGATTGGTTATTTCACGTTGACGTCGAAAGTAGGTGGTGGTCACATTAATGTGATTGGACTGTGTGTATATATATATATATATCATTTTCACTTAAACGAGTGCTTAGTAGGTAATTTGCAGATTTGAGACTAATTACATTTTGAATTAATTTCGAGCTTAATGGATTTTTTTTTAAATGGCGCCTTTCACAAGTCTCAATTCTGATAATTATGTCTATTATTGTCTATCGAAGAGATTGGTAATACCAATTCCGTTAGACTTTCTTCCAAGATCCATTTGCTGCATTTTCTTTTGAACTTATTTACCAAAATCTCGTGTTACCACGCAATAACCGACCCATCAGAAGACGCGAACGATATCAAGTAACTCCAACAGCAACTCGCGATTCATCAGCTAATGCTTTCACCTCCCTCCTCCACCCTAAAACTGTAGCCGTACCCTACACGTGGCAAATCAGATGGAGCTGTCGTTCTTTCTGCTACCACTTTCATTAGAGATCACGTCGCAATGATGCCCGGGGTCTTTGCCATGATAAAAGAAGCCGGCAGGGGAGATGTTCCATTTTTGCAGGAAAGGATGCCGTACTACTTGGTGCGACTTCTTAACAGGATGTGTCTGTTAGTGGTGAAGATGTGACACTGTGATAGCTTAGAACTTTTATGGCCAGGGAATTTGCAGTTGTAGGAATGTGATAGGCTGTATTAAAATGAAATATATTGGTGTTTTCTTAGTATCAGGAAAGCATAAATGCTAAGAATTGGTATTTTTAAACTTTAAAAGATAACGGTATTTATAAAAAGGGATCATTCGTATACTAAATAAGTAAAATGTTCATTAAATTCCGTGGAAGAAGGCCTTTAGTTGTATTTAAGTAGCTGGTGGTTGGTTTGAATTTTATGGCACTATATTTTCAAAGGTGGTAGGGTGTATGGTAAAGTATGGTGTAAAAAATACCATGCTATTTTAATAATGATGATATTTAAGTTAATATCATATACAGGGTGATTATAATTAAATTCACACTTTCAGAATGACGTAAAACCAGTAATATAAAAAGGAATTATTTAAAGTCAATTCTTACTTTTTTTCCCCCTATATTGCAGAAAGTCCTTTATAAATAAGGTTTCCTCTTACATCGGGCGCCATCTATCGGTAGATACATGCAACTTAAATCTAAAAAAAACTAAAATTAGTTAATTAAATTTAATTAATGAATTAATATTTGAAAAAACTGTATTAACATCCAGTGACACCCACTACAAGTTTCAAAAAAATGTATTTGAACTTGAGTGGATGAATAAAAAGTATTTTATTAAAGATTGAAACTTTGAACAAGATCTATATAGGGAGAGTGTGACCTAATATTAAGAATTGAAAAAATGATATTTCGTATATTAAATAAGTAAAATGTTCCATAAATTCTGTAGACTAAGGCTTTTACTTATATTTAGGTAACGATTGGTTGGAATGAATTTTATGGCATTAGATTTTTAAACGAGGAGTTGATTTGTATGGTGTAAAAAATACTATGTATATTTTAATAATGAATCTATTCAAGTTTGAGATTTTACTCGCGTCCGTAGTGTATCGTTAATCTACACGTGCCCCCTGGGTAGTGATAAATGAATAACAGCGGTACAGCCCGTTGCTGATGACATAAAGATTAACTGTCTCTGTATTGTAAGCTCCACTAGAACAACAACATATTCAAGTTAATATCATATATATTTAAACTAATTAATTTAAATATAAAATCAGCATGTATTTAAAATAAGAAATGAGCTTAATTTATAAGAAATAATATGTTAACGCAGCATTTAATCTTAAGATCATTCGCTATTGATGCAATTGATTTGGGATATATTCAGTTAGCAAAGGTGTTGTTAGTCTCTATGTCTTGTTAACTGCTGTCTTGATACACAAAGTAAGCCAGGGAGAGAATTTTTTGTGGAAATCTTCCTAAGGCTCACATTAAAGTCTTATAGAGCTAATTATGTAAAATAAGAGGACTGGTTTAAATAAGTTTAGCTGGAGATTTTTCTGATGAAATTACCCGAATCCTATCTATTCTCTATTCTTACCAAGTGCTGCCAAAGTACTCCTATCTATCTATTCTCTATTCTTACCTCGGTTAGTGATCATAGTATGCCTATAAGAAATAATAAAATGTATATGAAGGAATTGTAATATGGCAGAATGAATAGGGTGGACATGAATGAATAGTAATGAATTATTTATAATTAAAGGCGTTTACGATGATAAAAAGATAAGAACAATAAATGAAATCATCATTTGGTTATTTTCAATTAATAATTATAATAACTTGAAATTTAAGATTCAAGAGAACAACAAAAAGAACATTTTTTTTATGGTTTATCCAACAAAAAGAAGTAGAGTTTATAGAGTTTTCAGAGGAGATTTACTTTTTCCTTCACTAAGCTTTTTGACAGTAGCCTACTTAGCGGCTTTTTTTTGACCTTATAACTCGGATTTCCTATTGTTTTTCTTTGCTCTCCGCAAAAGTCTAGAGACGAGAAGTTGAATAAAATTAAAGTTGAAAGGGACATTCGTAACATGGAACAGTTAGATAGAGAGTTGGATTTTGATTGGTTGGTGCTCTACTTTTTCGTCTCTAGTAAAAATCGAGATAAATCGTAATAAATTGCCGGTTATTTTGATTTTATTCCATTTTGATTCAAAACTTGGTTGCTTACATTTCGCATACTTTAATTAAAATACATGATCTTTCAATAAGTGCAAGAGCTAAATAAAATATACATTGTTATTATATATCCACTTTTTGAAACTTGTTGTTCTAATGCAGCTGGCAATACAGAGACAGTTAATCTTTATGCCGTAAGCAAAGGCTGCATCTCAGTTACTCATTTAGCATTACCAGAGAGCACGTGCAGCTTGAAGATATGCTACTGTCACACTGTAACACTACCCCCACAACGCTCTACGGTTATATGAGACCGGGACCTATGGTTTAAAGGGGATTCCGAACCACTACAAACATCCATGGCACCTCCGGGACTCGAACCCGAAAGATGGGTTGCCAAACGCCAGAGCACTAGCCATTCGGCCATCAGACACACTTTTGAAACTGAACTACTGTAAACAAAGAACATCTCATATCCTTTCGTTTATAATTGTTGAAATAAATTGAAATAAACTTCACAGATTTTATAAAGCATGTATTTTATCTTATTTTGTAATAGAAGTCATTTGAATTGAAAATCAATACATTTTAAAATATAAACAGATGTATTTCTAAAATAAATAAATAGTAAAATGTTTTTGGGGCTACAAATCGAATATTATTTTTCTAAACTTTCAAAACATATTCCTAAAAATATCTTTATTTTATGATATTCCACAATATTTAAATTTATATTTATATCCTTTTTACATTTTTTTTATAATTAGAAAACAGTCAAATTATCATTAAAATTAAATTACAATTCGAAACTTTTTCGAATTCTCAAAATTTAGAATGTAGTTCACCATAAATTTTCTAAGTTTAGTTTCAGACGTATGCTTGAACATTTTAAGAAAATTTTCCAAATTACCACCATTTTTCTTCTTTTAGAACCAACAAATAACTTCTAAATTTTTTTTCTATGAACTAATTATTCCACAAGATGGAAACGTTCCAAGATTTGTAAAAACGATATGTTATACCTAAATTGTAATACATCGCATCTCGTAATGGGAAACCTAACTCTATTCCCTGAAGTCAAGTTTATTCTTGAATAGCGATATATTTTTCTTTTGTTCTAATTAGGAATTCTCTAATGGCCTCTATCACTTTTACTGCTAACCGCAGCGCCATCTATCGTTCCTATAAATCACTAGCAAATGTGTTCTTTCTTTTTCCCCTACCTTTGTCTTTATTAGTACGTTGCCTAGAACTTTGTGGAATGAAAAGTTTTTTTTTTTTTTTTATTTCGAAAAGCTACGAAATATAATTGCAAACCTGCAGAATTTTTGCGTCGTAGTAGAAATATTTAATCACTTTCCAGTTTGTTTCTTAATGAAAATTATTAATTCCAATAAATATTCTACCAAAAATTAAAGTAATAAAAAAATATTCCCTAATTAGTGGGAAATGTCTGACAATTTTTTTGAGACAAATTTTAATTTCGATCTAATGTTTCATTATTATCAAAGAATTGTAATTAAAATGAATAATTTTGCGCGTATTAATTATTTTCTAGTAAAAAGTTAATTATTTTTAAGGACTTAACTAAAATATTTCTTTTCTTTTAATCTTTAAATATTATTAATGAAATTTCTGTCGCAGTTAGTTAAATATTGATATCTTTTGAAAAATGTAGAAATTTAGTTAAATCGTGTAATATTGTTTTGTTAGTCATGTTAATTGTTAGTTATTGCTATGTTAGTTATGCTAATTGTTAGTTAATGTTATGTTAGTTATGTTTTGCATAATATTATTTGTTAATTAATTTATGCTAAAATGTTAGCTAAATTGTTAGCATACAATTCATTAGCAAATAATATTATGCAAAATAAATTAGTCTGCAATAAATACCATACATTAAATGATGACTTATATTCTGAAATATAAGCCGATTTGTATATAAGTTGAACTTTATATAAGTCGAGAGTGCGTAAGGGAAAAAGAATTATTCAAAATTGCATAAAAGATGAAATAAAAAGAAAAAGTTCTGTAGCTTTCATTTTTAATGGTATTCTATAATTATTTTCACTTTACGTTAGTTGCATTTCTGTTAGTCAGGCACAAACTGCACGAACATCAGATTTTTTTTTGCCGGTGGTATAACAAATCAGCAATATAAGCAAATTCCGAAAATAAAACAAATTATTTTTTATTAACTTTTTTTAACTAATGAAATAAAAAAGGCTTTATTTGAAGATTTATCACTTGCGTCAGCCTAATCTATTCAACAACATATTCAATAATTTAAACCTTGTGGCCTGATGATCAATGGACTAGTTTTCTGGCCTTTGGTACCACAGACTTCAGGTTAGAATCATGGCAGTGGCATGGATGTCTGCTAGTGGTTCGAAATTTATTTTAATAATAACCTAAAGTGTGCAAAAAAAATGACCATAGAGAAACAATTAAACAAACTTACAGATTCATCATCAATCTTCAAAAATGTTTGAACTCAAGAATCATACTCAATCCATACAGAGGTTAAATAAGTGGCCATCAACATTTTATAGACCCAACTCCTGACCTAGCGGTAAAGCATGCGAATTTAAATCCGCTGTCAGGATAAGTTGCAGTCAATGCATTTAGAAACGATTTTGGTAATTCGCTCTACTGTCATTTTCTGCCCACTTTAGGCTAATTAGACCGGGACCTACAGTTTAGCTCGTATTCTGAACCACTCACAAACATCCATGACACTGCCATAATTTGAATCTGAAGCCTATGTTACCAAAGGAAAGAGCGCTACCCAATTGGCCATCAGAAGTTTCTAACAACATATATTAGTTTTTCCCAGCGACAGTCAAACTGCCTTGTGAAATTGTTTGTGGCAAGCAGATATGGAGGAGTTATCCTTACAAGCCTTCTTGAAAATAATTGTGATCAATTATATGTCGATTTACTGTTCATGATATGTTTTGTGAAATATGAAAACTCTTAAGGTCCTGAATGGCCGAGTGGCTAGTGCTCTGGCGCTCGGTACCACAGGTTTCGTGTTCGAGTTCCGGCGGTGGAATGGATATTAGTAGTGGTTCGGGATCCCCTTTAAACCGTAGGTCCCGGTCTAATATGCCCGTAGAGCAGCGTTGCGGGGGCATTGTTACTCCGCGTCCGTGGCTTATCTTTAAGTCACACAGGCCCTCTGGGTAATGCAAAGTGAGTAACGTCTGCGTAGCGCTTGCCTTAAGGGATCCAAGACAGCTGTCGTTTGCGAGCTGCATTAGAAAAGAAAAAAAGAAAAAAAAAAAAAACACTCGTTTAGTGATAACACGTGTAATCTAGTGTGAAAGAGGACCAAAATCCGAATCTGTTTCATGCTGAGTGTTACGGCCATTGCTATCAGAAAGGGTGAAGATTGGTTAAGATGTAATAATGATTATCGGCATCTTCGGTAGTTAAATTGCCTGATGGGTGTTTTTGAGTTTTTCTCTCGTACGATATATATAATAGGGAATGAAAATAATGAATAAGGACAATTGTGGGGACGAAAAACCTGAATCAGGAAAATTGTGAGGATGAAAAAAATTAAATCAAGAAAAATGTAACGATAAAAACCTGATTTAGAAAAATTGTAAGGATAAAAAAATTGAATCAGAAAAATTGTGAGGATGAAAAAAATTGAATCTGGAAAATTGTGAGGATGAAAATTGAGTAATGCAAAATTGTCATTCAGGAAAATCGTGGGGACGAAAACCTGAATCACGGAAATTGCAAGGACGGAAAATCTGAATCAGGGAAATTGTGAGGACGAAAAACATGAAAGTTCTTTTGGGAAGAAAAAAAAAACCCTTTATGGAAGTCGGAGATTAATAGAGGTATACTCTGTCGAATACGCGATCCCTCATGAGAAAAAGTGTTCTGCTATGTCCTCTTTATTTCTTTAAAATATATTGCTATTTATTACAAATACCAAGCACTTTGATATGAGCCATTTACCATTAGAAAACCAGATATGTAACAGTTTTAATATCACTTTTGGATGCGCAATGGCAAATTTCTAGTTTTGTGCCCAAATTGTGGTACCCTCATTTTGAACGAGCACTCCCAAGGGTGAAATCTAGAAGCTCTCAACTTTCTCCACTTTGAGCCCAATTTTAAATCTAAAAAGGGTCAGCGATCATTCAAACTTTTGATGATGAAGTCTCTTTCAATAATGTAAGATTATTCATTAAATTAACCCTCAAGATCACGGACCATCAGCAAACAACCACCAGGATTCGCACCTAAAGCCTTCGGTATCAACAGCCAGAACGCTAGCCAGTTGGCCATCTTTGTGGGAGCGTTATTGAAACACTAGGAGCCAAATGGACCCATAGACCTTTCTTCTGTTGCCATTTGCTATTTTATATTGTTTTTGTTCTGAATGGTTCGTGTCTTTTGTACCAGCCATTGGAAATAATAATAATAAAAAGTTTAAATCTTACAGGTTATCGTGCTCTTTCCCGGCCATCAGTACAGAAGCTTTCGATTCAACTTTCCTTGGCGAGTTTTGAATCAAGCTCTCCCAGTTTTGAAATTCAATGAGCTATTACCAGCACTTTATGAATGATATTTTATTAGAATTCGACTATTTTCTTTGTCGCAATAGCATTTTTATTTTCTTGTTTTGCGCCCATATTGTGGTACTGTAATATTATCGTTTTTTGTGCAGCTGGATTGTAACTGGGTGTGGATGGCTTGAGACATGAGACACAAGTTGAAGAACACACAGTTTTATTGACAAACGCACAAACACCACATACACACAATTAAAACAAACAACGTGTAATACATTTAAAGATATCTAATTAAAGATTCGTAAAAGGACTCCATTTCTAATCCAAAGATAAAGATATTTCCTCTTGGGGTGAGAGATTGAGTCTATACGACTCTGAGGTAGCGCCGTACTTCCTCTTGGGTGAGAGTCTCGATGCCTACTGACCATTTCTCCTGGACGTCACAGTGGACGCTCTTGCAGTGCTTAAGAGGAAGAACGGTTATATTGAATACCCTAATTTTTAGCAAACACCCTCAAAGACGAAAATTAAGAAGCTAGCAATTTTCTCCACTATGAGCCCAACAAAGTTTAAATCATACAGGCTACAGTGCCTTTTCCCGGCTATTAAGTACTGGAGCTTTCTATTCAACTGTAATTGACGAGTTTTGATTGGTTTGGTTTGCCGCTCTACGGTCATCTTGTACACAAGAAGCCTAAACAGACTGGGACCTACAGTTTAAAGCGGATTCCGAACCCCTACAAACATCCATGGCACCACCGGCGTCGAACCCGGAATCTGTGATATCGAGCGCCAGAGCACGAGCCAGTCGACCATCAGGCCCCTGTCGAGTTTTGAAGTCAGCTCTCTCAGTTTTGAAATTCAATGAGTTACCTGTACTTTATTAATATTTTATTAGAATTCTATTATTATTTTTTTCTTTTGCAGTAGCATTTTCATTATAAATTACGTGTCCATGTTCAAATAACAAATAAATGACAATTTTTTTTTTCTTAGTTTTTTCTGGAAACGAAAAATGTAATATCGAAGTTACACAATTTTTTGTGTTTATCTTTTCTTACTCAAAATCGTGTTATCCGCTTGAATGTTGTCACGAGTGATTTTTTCCGTTAAACGAGATAATCTTTGAAGCCAACCTGTTCCGACAAGAAAACTAGATTATGACTGAACCAAGCAGAGGCTCGGCTCGAACGATCCCTTGGAAGGAAAAAATGAAATTATCGTTTGCAGAAACAAAGCAGCGGGAGTTTGTTTATGTTGTTGTTTCAGCAGACACTGGAGGGAAATTGTTTTTGCTGCGAAACAAGTTATTTAATACCCTTAGTGATTTTTTTAAAGAATTTTTTGTTTAAAATTCGATATTGTGTTCCATGTTATTTAACATGATGCGATCAGTTTTTCTAAAAAATTACATAAACAATTCGGTTTCTGCACGCATTTAGGGATGAGAAGGGAAATCAAAACTAGTGAAAGGAAATTTTTTTTTTTTTTAGTTAGGGATTTTTTTTTATATTGATGAAAATGAAATCAGGGAATTGCGGTGTTAGTTGTGAGTAAAATTTAATAAACAATGAGTTTTTTTTAAAAACATTTAAAGGGATTTTCCCTAACAATCCTCTTAAAGACTTTTTTTTTGTAAACGGGGAAATAAAGATTTCAAACAGTTAGTTTTTGTATTGAATTCTTTTTAAAACGTTTTAAAAGAATTTATTGTATTAAATATAGTTTATTGTATTAAAGTTTATCTTATTAAATTAATTTTGAAGGAATATTTTTACTGAAAAAAATACTTTTAGATAATTTTTCTAAAAAAGAGTATTTTAAAAGGAATGAACTAGTATTAGATAACCAATAATATATTGGTTAACCAATAATATATTGGTTATTGGCTAAGACTAATATATTGGTATATTGAAGAGACGTATATTGAAGAAGACCAATAATATTGCATCCCTCTTATAGTAAGTAATGTCTTCTAAGAGTTTTCGAATATGACTCTTTATTAAAAAATATCAGTTTGATATTATTACAAAGCCATATAAATAACCCATATACAACTAATTAAAATGCAAAGCAGCCAACAAAAATTAAGAGCCATAACCAAAAGCCCATTACCTCTATCTAAATAAGTTTTTCATAAAAAAAAACACATAAGGTCCCTTATTTACATAGAATTTATCTGCATTTTAGTATGATGAGTTTGATATCCAAATACATGTCGAATATATTTTTCACTTTTTATTTCATTTATTAAGTCAAGTTAAGTCGTGACATACTTCATTATTAACATTAACTAGGGACATGACTGGTTTATGGAAACTCATTCAAAAGCTATATTGGGAGGCAAAGGCGAATGCCACAGACTTTTCTTCTGTTGCCATTTTCTGTTGTTTTGTTCTGCATGGCTCCAGTTGTGTCTTTTGTACCCGCCATTCGAAATAAAAAAAAAAGTTTAAATTTTACAGGTTATCGTGCTCTTTCCCGGCCGTTAAGCACAGCAGCTTTCGATTCAACTTTTACTTGACGAGTTTTGAAGCAAGCTCCCTCAGTTTTGAAATTCAATAAGTTACCTGTAATTTATTAATAATATTTTTATTAAAATTCTAGATTTTTTTTTTTTTTTTTTTTTTTTTTTTTTTTTTTTTTTTTACACAGTGGCATTTTTATAAAAAATTACGCGTCCATGTTCAAACAACAAATAAATGACAACATATATTTTTTTCTTGAAACGAAAAATGTAATATCGAAGTTACACAATTTTTTGTGTTTATCTTTTTTTCCCAATATATCGTGTTAACCGCTCGAATACTGTCACGAATGATTTTCGTTAAACGAGATAATCTTTTGAAGCCAACCTGTTCCGACAAGAAAACTAGATTATGACTGAACCAATCAGAGACGCGGCTCGAACGATCCCTTGGAACGAAAAATGAAATTATTGTTTGCAGAAACAAAGCGGCGGGAGTTTGTTTATGTTGTCGTTTCAACAGACACCAGGGGGAAATTGTTTTTGATGCAAAAGATGTTATTTAATACTCTTAGTGATTTTTAATCATTTTTTTAATTTGATATTGTGTTCCGTGTTATTTAACATGATGCGATGAATTTTCTAAAATTACCTAAACAATTCGGTTTCGCACGCATTTAGGGATGAGAAGGGAAAATAAAAACTAGCAAAAGGGAATTTTGGTTTTTTTTTCATTATTTTTTTTATATTGATGAAAATGAAATCAGGGAATTGCGGTATTAGTTGTGAGTAAAATTTAATATGCAAGGGAGTTTTTAAACATTTATAAACATCTATGGCACCACCGAACTTAAATCCTGTGCGAAAGCAGTAGTCACTCTGTCATCAGGCCCTTTTTGAATAGTTTTTAAACATAACATTCAATTACTGAATTTAACGTTTAATAAAATTCAAGTAAAAATATTTCATTAAATGCGTTACAAAAACGGATTAATTTAACATCTTATTTGACAAAAAAAAAGTCTAATTGAAAGAAGATAAAAAATGCTATTTTTAAAAAATCCGAAAAAAAAAAAGGAAAATTAATTTCTGAATTACTTTAAATGAGTTGACTTAGAAGTTTAAAGGTAAACTTCTGAATTTATTTCACACATACCATCAATAAAATAATGATATCCAATATGGCATCAAAAAAAGGAACAGAAATATGATAATTTACTTGTATAATCTTTGACGAAAGAATGAGAAGGTTGCAAAATCATCAAGCAGTTGTTCGCTAAATATTAAGTAAATGAAAATAAAAATCGATGACTTCAAACGACTATGAATCTCATTAAACTTTCGACACCTCTGAACCTATTTCACGCTAAATTACACTTTCATGTATGCATTTATTTTGATCGCATTTGCACCTTAATGCGATCTTGATCTGTGTATTCGAAGATAATTTTCGAAAAAAAACGTTAACTTAACGTTCTTCCGAAAATACCCTTTATGGAAAAGGGAAATTCTTTATACTTTTCTGCTGATCTAAGTTTTAAATCCCGGGAAATATTTTTAGTTTTTCCTTGTCTTCAGAGGAAAGCAATTAAATTGAAATTTTTTTTTTGTTCTCTGTGTTAGGTTGGTGGCGAAAATTAAAAATAACGCAAATCGAAAAGAATTATCCGTACATTGGGGATCAGAATATTATTAACTCTATTTTACGAGAGAAAAAGGGACTTAATTTATATTGATACTCTCTTATGTAAAATGCAAGATTGAAACCTTTGACAAAAAGGGATGATAAAATATTTAATTATATGAGGAGAACGTATCCCTTTTATGAAGGCTTCAAAATATTTATTTACTGTACTTTTTATGATTTGTTTGGTAGTAATTAGTTTAAGGGTCTAACATTACTACTTGAATAGTGTAATAAGTAAATAATATTTATATTTAATAATATTAATTATTACATCACCATGATCAGTTTTGAATTGATAAGTGATTAGAATGCTAATGAAGAAACCGTAAGAAATGCATCTGATGATGAAATGTATACTTAATAATGGTCACACTGCCATTAACATATTTACTATATAAAAATAATTTAAAGTAAGTCGAAATAAATATTTAACATCTATTCAGTTGGCCGCATTCGTTTACAGAGATTATAGGAATGTATTTTGTATTTTTGGGTAACGTGTTGTCAAATAGGGGGAAATAATTATTAACATTTAACTATATTTTATATTACAGCAAAATAATTAAAAGCGGATTATTTAATACTCATTTCATTTCATTATATATCGAACCATAGATTATTATAATTTTTTGAATATTTCTTCTTCTTCAATAGGGCAACATCCCTATGGTGGGTCAAGGCCGTCTGATATACAAACAGATTCCGAAACATGAGATGTTTTCTTTTCGCGGGTTAGGATCACTGTCAACCTTATGCTCAACGCTCTACAGTCATATTAAACCGGACATACGGTTCAAGTTAGATTCCGAATCACTATGAGCATCTTTAGTATTGCTAAGACACGAACCCCGTAGCACCAAGCGCCAGAGCAGTAATTACTCAGTCATCAGGCCTTTCCTGAATACTTTTAATAAATATTTAATTTGACTTCCTTTAAAGTATTTTATATAGTAAATATGTTAATGACAGTGATATCCATTACTAAGTATAGTAGATTTCATCATCAGTTATATTTCATATGGTTTCTTCATCAGTATTCTAATCAAGTCCTTTTTATCAGGTCAACACTGATCCTGGTAATTTGCTAATTAATATTATTAAATAAAAATGTTATTTACTTACTCCTGCGCTATTCAAGTAGTAATGAGAAACCATTAAACTAATTACTACTAAACAAATCAAGAAAGTACAGTAAATAAATTATTTTGAAGACTTGATAAAAGGACTCCTTTCTCGAATATAATTAAATATTTTACCATCCCTTTTTACCAAAGTTTTCAATCTAGCATTTTTACGTAAACGTGAGTATCAATATAAATTAAGTCCCTTTTCTTCTCGTAAAAGTAGAGTTAATAACATTCTGATCCCCTGAATGTAAGAATAATTCTTTTTTTTGGTTTGCGTTATTTTAATTACGCCACTAGCATCACACAAAGAAAAAAAAAAAAAAGTTTTCAATTTAATTGCTTTCCTCTGAAGACAAGGAAAACTCAAAAATATTTCCTGGGTTTTAAAACTTAGATCAGCAGAAAAGTGTGAAGAATTTTCCCTTTTCCATAAAGGGCACTTACCGGAAGAAACTTAAGTTAACGTTGTTTTTTTCGAAAAATTATCTTCGAATACACAGATCAAGATCGCATTAAAGTGCAAATGCGACCAAAATAAATGTATACATGAAAGTGTAATTTAGCGTGAAATAGGTTCAGAGGTGTCGAAAGTTTAATGAGATTTACAGTCTTTTGAAGTCAATCGATTTTTTATTTTCATTTACTTAATTTTCAGCGAACAACTGCTTGATGATTTTGCAATCCTCTCATTCTTTCGTCAAAGATTATACACGCAAATTATCATATTTTTCTTCTTTCTTTGATGGCATATTGGATATTCTTTTTCTGGTTGATGGCATGAGTGAAATAAATTCGAGCTTTTTACTTAAACTTATATTTCAAATCATTTAAATAATTCAAGAATTGATTTTTTTTTTCTAAAAATATTTTTTTCCATCTTTCAAACAGCCTTTTATTTGTTAAATATGATGTTAAATTAATCTGTTTTTTGTAATGCATTTAAAGAAAAAAATTTACTTGAATTTTATAGAATATTATGTTTAAAAGTATTCAGAAAGGTCATGATGGCTCAGGAACTACTGCTCTGGCGCTCGGTGCTACATGATTCGATTCTTAGGAGGGTCATAGTTGCTTATAGTAGTCGGGAATCCACCTTAAATTGTATTTCCGTTTTAATATGACTGCAGAGCGTTGGGCATAGGGCTGACAACCCTAACGTATAGAAAGGAAACATCTCATATTTCGCAATGTGCTAGTAGACAGACGGACTTTGTCAACCATAGGGCTTTTGCACACTTGAAGAAGTAAAAATTTAAAAAATAAAATAATCTGCAGTTCGATAAATAATTAGAATGAAATGAATATTAAATATTCTGTTTTTAATTTTTCTGTAATATTAAATATAGTTAAATGTTACTAATTTTTCCCTGTTTGACATCACGTTTTCAAAAGTACAGAAATCATTCCTATAGTCTCTATAAACGAATTTTTAACTGAATAGCCGTTAAATATTTTTTTTTTACTTCCTTTAAAGAATTTCATATAGTAAATATGTTAATGACAGTGTATCCATTACTAAATATAGATTTCATCACCAGATTCATTTCGTATGATTTCTTCATCACTATTTTAATCAAGTCCTTTTATCAATTCAAACAGATCATGGTAATTTGCTAATTAATATTATTAAATTAAAATGTTATTTACTTCTTGAGCTATTCAAGTAGTAATGAGAAACCATTAAACTAATTACTACTAAACAAATCATTAAAGTACAGTAAATAAATTATTTTGAAGACTTCCTAAAAGGGCTCCTTTCTCAAGATATAATTAAATATTTTATCAACCTTTTTACCAGAGTTTTCAATCTAGAATTTTTACGTTAAAAGATTGTCAATATAAATTAAGTCCCTTTTTTCCCACGTGAAATAGAGTTAATAATATTCTGATCCCCCAATGCACGGATAATTCTTTTTTCGGTTTGCGTTATTTTAATTATACCACCAGCATCCCACAAAGAAAAGAAAAAAAAATTAATTTAATTGCTTTCCTCTGAAGGCAAGGAAAACTCAAAAATATTTTCCGGGTTTTAAAACTTAGATCAGCAGAAAAGTATAAAGAATTTTCCCTTTTCCATAAAGGGCACTTAGCGGGAAGAACGTTAAGTTTTTTTTTTCGAAATTATCTTCGAATACACAGATCAAGATCGCATTAAGGTGCAAATGCGATCAAAATAAATGTATACATGAAAGTGTAGTTTAGCGTGAAATAGGTTCAGAGGTGTCGAAAGTTTAATGAGATTTATAGCCTTTTGAAGTCATCGATTTTCATTTTCATTTACTTGTTCTTTAGCGAACAACTGCTTGATGATTTTGCAACCTTCTCATTCTGTCGTGAAAGATTATACAAATAAATTATCATATTTTCCTTCTTTTTTTGATGGCATATTGGATATTATTTTTTTATTTATGGCATGTGTGAAATAAATTCAACCTTTTTACTTAAACTTATATTTCAAATCATTTAAATAATTAAAGAATTGATTTTTTTTCCCAGATTTTTTTTCCAAATAGCATTTTTTTTTTCTTTTTTTCAAGTGGAATTTTTTTATCAAATACGATGTTAAATTAGTTGATTTGTAAACGCATTTAAAGAAAAAAGTTTCTTGAAATATTCACGTAAAATTGAGTAATTGAATATTATGCTTAAAAGCTTAATGTCCAAGTGACTACGGCTCTGGCGCTCAGTGTTACATGGTTCGGGACTTAGCGGTGTCCTAGATGCTTTTAGTGGTTCGAAATCCACCTTAAATTGTAGGTTCCAGTTTAATATGACTGTAGAGAGTTGGCCACTCTAACGTGTAGAAAGAAAACATCTCATGTTTCGAATCTACCAATATGTAGACGGCCTTGGCCCGCCACAGGAGTGTTGCGCAATTGAAGAAAAAAAAAATTTCAAATATTAATAATAATCTATGGTTCGATAAATAATGAAAAGATATGAGTATTAAAAAAATCCGTTTTTAATTATTTTATAATATTAAAATATAGTTAAATGTTAATAATTTCCCTCTGTTTGGCATCATGTTTCCAAAAAGTACAGAATACATTCCACTAGTCTCTGTAAACGAATTTGGCCAACTGAATAGACGCTAAATATTTATTTTAACTTCCAGTATTTTATATAATAAATATGTTAATGACAGTGTAACCAGTACTAAATATAGATTTCATCATCAGATGCATTTCGTATGGATTTCTCATCAGCATTCAAATCAAGTCCTTTTTATCAAATCAAAACTTATTATAGTGATGTGCTAATTATTATTATTAAATAAAAAAATATTATTTACTTACTCCTGCTCTATTCAAGTAGTAATGAGAAACCATTAAACTAATTACTACTAAACAAATCACTAAAGTACAGTAAATAAATTATTTTGAAGACTTCATAGAAGTGCTCCTTTCAAGAATATAATTAAATATTTTATCATCCCTTTTACCAAAGTTTTCAATTTAACATTTTTACCAAAACGTAAGTATCAATATAAATTAAGTCCCTTTTTCTCTCTTTCTTTTTAAGTAAGAGTTAATGATATTCTGATCCTCAATGCAATGTACGGATAATTCTTTTCCGTTTTGCGTTATTTTAATTACGCCACTAGCATCACATAAAGAACAAAAAAGTTTTCAATTTAATCGCTTTCCTCTCAAGACAAGGAAAACTCAAAATATTTCCCGGGTTTTAAAATTTAGATCATCAGAAAAGTATAAAGAATTTTCCCTTTTCCATAAAGGGCACTTAGATGAAGAACGTTAAGTTAAAGTTTTTGGTTTTTTTTTTCGAAAATTATCTTCGAATATACAGAGATCAAGATCGCATTAGGGTGCAAATGCGATAAAAATAAATGTATACATGAAAGTGTAATTTGGCGTGAAATAGCTTCAGAGGTGTCGAAAGTTTAATGAGATTTGTAGTCTTTTGAAGTCATCGATTTTTATTTTTCATTTACTTAATCTTCAATGAACAACTGCTTGATTATTTTGCAACCTACTCATTCTTTCGTCAAAGTTTTATACAAGTAAATTATCATATTTCTCTTCCTTTTTGATGGCATATTAGATATTATTTTTTTTATTGATGGCACGAGTGAAATAAATTCGAACTTTTCATTTAAACTACTAAATCCAATCATTTAAAGCAATTATCGAATTGATTTTTTTCCGAATTTTTTTCAAGAGCCAGCATTTTTTACCATCTTTTTCAAATAGCATTTTTTTTTGTTAAATAAAATGTTAAATTAATCTGTTTTTTGTAACACATTTAATGGAAAAAATTTAACTTGAATTTTATTTCAGGTAAAATTCAGTACTTGAATATTATGTTTAAAAGTATTCAAAAAAGGCTTGGTGGCCGAGTGTTTACTACTCTTGTGCTCGGTGCTACCGGGTTTAAGTGCCATGCGGTGCCATGGATGTTTATAGTGGTTCGGAATGTCACTTAAATTGTAGGTACCGGTCTTATATATCTGTAGAGGGTTGGGCATAGGACTGACAATCCTAACACTTAAAAAAGAAAGCATGTTATGTTTCGGAATCTGCCAGTAAGCAGACGGCCTTCGCCCACAGAGGACTGTTGTGCAATTGAAGAAGAAGTATTTAAAAATAAAATTATCTATGGTTCGATAAATAATAAAATTAAATGAGTATTAAATAATCCGTTTTTAATTATTCTGTAATATGAAATATTGTTAAATGTTAATAACCTCCTCCAAATTACTCCAAATAGCAAATTTTTTTCCTTCTTTCAAATAACCTTTTTTTTTTCTGTTAAATATGATGTTAAATTAATCCGTTTTTTTAAAATGCATTTAAAGAACAAAATTTTATTGGAAATTTATTGAGTATTATGTTTAAAAAGGTCATGATGGCCGAGTGACTACTGCTCTGGCGCCCGGTGCTACAGGAATCGAGTGTTAGCAGTGCCATAGGGGCTTATAGTAGTTCGGAATCCATTTCAAATCGTAAGTCCCGGTTTAATATGACTGTAGAGCTTTGGGCATAGATTTGTTAATTCTAACATGTAAAAGAAAACATCTCATGTTTCAGAATCTCGCAGTAGACAAATGACATTGGCCCTCATTGTTCTATTGCGTAATTGAAAAAGAAGAAATATTTAAATAATAATAATAATATATGTTTCGATAAATAATTAAATTAATGAGTATTAAATAATCCATTTTTTATTATTTTCTAGTATAAAATATTGTTAAATATTAATAATTTTTTCCCTGTGCTTCATATCACGTTTCCAAAAAGTATAGATTACATTTCTATAATGTCCGTAAACGAATTTGGCCAACTGAATGGACGTTAAAAATTTATTTTTGACTTCCAGTATTTTATATAATAAATATGTTAATGACAGTTTATCCATTACTAAATATAGATTTAATTCACCAGATACATTTCGTATGGTTTCTTCATCAGCATTCTATTCAAGTCCATTTTATCAATTCAACACTGATCATGGTAATAAGCTAATTAATATTATTAAATAAAAATGCTATTTACTTACTCTTGCGATATTCAAGTAGTAATGTAAGACCATTAAACTAATTACTACTAAATAAATCATTAAAGTACAGTAAATAAATTATTTTGAAGGCTTCATAAAAGGGCTCCTTTCTCGAATATAATTAAATATTTTATCATCCCCTTTTTACCAAAGTTTTCAATCTAGCATTTTGCGCAAACATCAGTATCAATATAATGATCCTTCTGCATCAATATAATTAAGTTCCTTTTTCTCTCGTAAAACAGAGTTAATAATATTCTAATCCCCAATGCACGCATAATTCTTTTTCGGTTTGCGTTATTTTAATTACACCACCAGCACCACACAAAGAACAAAAAAAAAATTCCAATTTAATTGCTTTCCTTCTGAAGACAAGGAAAACTCAAAATATTTCCCGGGTTTTAAAACTTAGATCAGCCGAAAAGTATAAAGAATTTTCCCTTTCCCATAAAGGGCACTTAGCGGAAGAACGTTAAGTTAACGTTATTTTTTTTTTTTTTTGCTCGAAAATTACCTTCGAATACACTGATCAAGATCGCATTAAGGTGCAAATGCGATCAAAATAAATGTATACGTAAAAGTGTAATTTAGCGTGAAATAGGTTCAGAGGTGTCGAAAGTTTAATGAGATTTCTAGTCCTTTGAAGTCATCGATTTTTATTTTCATTTACTTAATCTTTAGCGAACAACTGCTTGATGATTTTAACCTTCTCATTCTTTCGTCAAAGATTGTACAAGTAAATTATCATATTTTTTCTTCCTTTTCTGATGGCATATTGATATTATTTTTCCTTATTGATGGCCGAATGAAGTAATTTCGAACTTTCATTCTCTAAGTCAAATCATTTAAAGTAATTATCGAATTGATTTTTTTTCCGAATTTTTTCCAAATAGCATTTATTTTTCTTTTTTTCAAATAGCACTCTTTTTTTTTAAATACGATGTTAAATTAATCTATTTGTAACGCTTTTAAAGAAAAAATGTTCTTCAATTATTCCACATAAAATGCAGTTATTGATTATTAAGCTTAAAAGCTTAATGTCCAAGTGTGCCATTGCTCTGCCGCTCAGTGTTACATGATTGGAGAACTTAGCGGTGACCTAGATGCTTTTTAGTGGTTCGAAATCCACCTTAAATTGTAGGTTCCGGTTTACTCTGACTGTAGAGAATTGGGCATAGGACAAAAGTCTAACGTAAAAAGAAAACATCTCATGTTTCGAATCTGCCAGTAGGCAGACGGTCTTGGCCTATCATAGAACTGTTGCGCAATTAAAGAGGAAGAAAGATTAAAAAAAAATAATAACTTGTGGTGATGATAAAAGAGTATAAAATAAGTCGTTTTTAATTATTTCATAATGTTAAAAATATTATTAAATGTTATTAATTTCTCCCCTGTTTGACAGCATGTTACCCAAAAGTACATTACATTCTTACATTAGTTTCATACATTAGTTTCTATAAGTGAATTTTACAAAAATAGACGTTAAATATCTATTTTTGACTTCCTTTAAAGTATTACATACAGTAAATATGTTAATGACAGTGTATCCATGATTAATTATAGATTTCATCATTAAATGCATTTCATATGATTTCTTCAACAGCCTTCTAATCAAGACCTTTTATCAATCCAAAACTGATTATGTTAATGCGTTAATTAATATTATTAAATAAAAATGACATTTACATACTCATACGCTATTCAAGTAGTAATGTAAGACCATTAAACTAATTACTACTAAACAAATCATAAAAGTACAGTAAATAAATTATTTTGAAGGGTTCATAGAAGTGCTCCTTTCTCGAATATAGTTAAATATTTTGCCATCCGTTTTTACCAAAGTTTTCAATCTAGCATTTTTACGTAAACTTAAGTATCAATATAAATTAAGTTCCTTTTTCTCTCGTAAAATAGAGTTAATAATATTCAAGGGATATTCAAGGAATAAGGAAAATTCAAAATATTTCCCAGGTTTTAAAGCTTAGATCAGCAGAAAAGTATAAAGAATTTTTCCCTTTTCCATCAAAGGCAATTAGCGGAAAAAGAACGTTAAGTTAACGTTTTTTTTCGAAAATTATCTTCGAATACACAGATCAAGATCGCATTAAGGTGCAAATGCGATCAAAATAAATGTATACATGAAAGTGTAATTTAGCGTGAAATAGGTTCAGAGGTGTCGAAAGTCTAATAAGATTTACAGTCCTTTGAAGTCATCGATTTTTATTTTTATTTACTTAATCTTCAGCGAACAACTGCTTAATGATTTTGCAACCGTCTTATTCTTTCGTCAAAGATTATGCATGCAAATTATCATATTTTCTTCCTTTTTTTTGGAGGCATATTCGATATTAGTTTTCTTATTAGTTGGCCGAGTGAAGAAATTTCGAAATTTTCATTTAAACGTTTAAGTCAAATCCTTTAAAGTACACTCATGTCCATAAATTAAGGATACTTCAGAATCACACAGAAATTGAACTCTAAAACAAAAAATTTCACACACATCTTGAAGAAGAATATGCAAATAACCAGCTGGAAGTATCCGAGGAACTTGGAATCGCCCAGAGTGTCATCTCCGGGCTTTGGCAAAGATTTCAAGATGTTGGTAATGTGAGTATATGTTACAACACAGGTCGCCCCCGAGTTACAACGCCGAATGAGGACCGGTATTTAGCAGCTACTGCCAAAAGAAAGAAAACAGACGGAGCACAGCATCAGACCTGTCTCGTCAGCTCTCTTCAGCTACCGGTACGACAGTTTCAAGGCAGACCGTGCACAGACGCTTAGGGTACATTGGTCTATATGCTCGTAAGCCTGTCAGATGCGTTCCACATACCGCAACTCACTGTCGCCTGCGATTAACCTGGAGTAGAGAGCATGCATTGTGGACACCGCAACGGTGGTCTTGTGTGATGTTTTCCGACAAGTTCAGGTTTAGTTTGCAGTCGGATTCTCGCCGGACTATCATATGGAGAGCGCCAGGTACCCGTTACCACAAAGAGAACACCATTGAACGACACCGTTACGGTGGTGCAGGATGGCTCGTTTGGGGAGGAATTATTCTTGGTTCCAGAACTGAGTTTGCATGTTCAGAGTGTAACGATGACAGGCCACAACTATCGGGATGTCATTCTAGAACAGCATGTACGTTTGTTTCGGGGCACCATGGGTGCTGAATTTCTGTTTATGGATGACAACGCCCGTCATCACCGTGCAAACATTGTAGACGAATGCCTTCAATAGGAGGATATCACCCGTATGGATTAGCCAGCATACTCACCGGACATGAATCCAATAGAGCATGTGTGGGATATGCTTGGCCGATGAATTGCAGCCCGTCAACCCTCCCACCTGTCAATCGGAACTTCGGAGGGCATTGCTTGATGAGTGGTTTAATATTCCCAAGATCAGATTGATAATTTGATACTCAGCATGCCTAGGCGTTGTAAGGCCTGTATTGCATCGTCCGGGAGACATACTCCATATTAACCATCATACTAACTATGTTATACTGTTTTTTGTAAATAGGTTCCTTTTTGAAATTTGCTCCAGGGAGTAAAAATCGCAGTTTTTATTAATTATGTCAAACATATAGCACCTTTTTTGCTCTTTACCTTTTGTTTATTAAATAGACTTTACAAATAAGTCAAATTTGTTTTGCTTCTGTCTCTTTCTTTTGCCTGAACTTCATTAACCCTAATTTATGGACATGAGTGTAATTCAGGAATTGATTTTTTTTTTCCGGATTTTTTTTTTCCAAATAGCATTTTTTTTCTTTTTTTCAAATCACACTTTTTTTTTTTCAAATACGATGTTAAATTAATAAATTTGTAACATATTTAAAGAAAAAAATTTTCTTCAATTATTCACATAAAATTGAATAATTGATTATTATGTTTAAAAGCTTAATGGCCAAGTTACTACTGCTCTCGCGCTCAGTGCTACATGGTTTGAGTCTTAGTTGTGCCTTAGATGCTTTTAATGCCTCGAAATCCACCTTAAATTGTAGGTTCCTGTTAAATATGACTGTAGAGAATTGGACATAGGACTGATAACCCTAAACTGTGAAAAGAAAACATCTCATGTTTCCGAATATGCCGGTATGCAGACGGCCTCCCCACCATAGGGCTGTTACATAATTGAAGAAGAAGAAACATTAAAAAAATAATAATCGTCTATGGTTCGATAAATAATGAAATGAAATAAGAATTAAATAATCTGTTTAAATTATTTTGTAATTATAAATATTGTTAATTGTTAATAATTTTTTTCCCCTGTTTGACATCACGTTTCCAAAAGTACAAATTACTTTCCATATAGTGTCCTTAAACCAATTTGGCAACTTAATAGACGGTAATAATTATTTTGACTTCCTTTAAATTATTTTATAGATTAAATATATTAATGACAGTGCATCTATTAATAAATATAGATTTCATCATCAGATGCCTTCCATATGGTTTCTTCATCAGTATTCTAATCAAGTCCTTTTATAAATTCAAAACTGATAATGGTAATGCGCTAATTAATATTATTAAATAAAAATGTTATTTAATTACTCCTGCGCTATTCAAGTAGTAATGAGAAACCATTAAACTATTTACTACTAAACAAATCAAGAAAGTACAGTAAATAAATTATTTTGAAGGCTTCCTAAAAGGGCTCCTTTCTCCTCATATAATTAATATTTTATCTTCCTTTTTACCAAAGTTTTCAATCTAGCATTTTTACGTAAACTTAAGTATCAATATAAATTAAGTCCCTTTTTTCTCTCGTAAAAGTAGAGTTAATAACATTCTGATCCCCAATGCACGGATAATTCTTTTTCGGTTTGCGTTATTTTAATTACGCCACCAGCATAACAAAGAAAAAAAAGTTTTCAATTTAATTGCTTTCCTCTGAAGACAAGGAAAACTCAAAATAATTTCAAGGTTTTAAAACTTAGATCAGCAGAAAAGTATAAAGAATTTTCCCTTTTCCATAAAGGGCACTTAGCGGAAGAACATTGAATTTTTTCTTTTTTTTTTCTCTGGAATACACAGATCAAGATCGCATTAAGGTGCAAATGCGATCAAAATAAATGTATACATGCAAGTGTAATTTAGCGTGTAATAGGTTCAGAGGTGTCGAAATTTTAATGAGATTTACAGTCTTTTGAAGTCATCCATTTTAATTTTCATTTACTTACTCTTCAGCGAACAACTGCTTGATGATTTTGCAACCTTCTCATTCTTTCGTCAAAGATTATGTAAGTAAATTATCATATTTCTCTTTCTTTTTTTGATGGCATATTGATATTATTTTTCTTATTGATGGTATGAGTGAAATAAATTCGAACTTTTCATTTAAACTTCTAAGTCAAATCGTTTAAAGTTATTCAGAAATTGTTCAGTTATTCAGAATTTTTTTCCAAATAGCATTTTTTTTCCTTTCAAATGACACTTTTTTTTTCAAATACGATGTTAAATTAATCCATTTTTAACGCATTTAAAAAAAAAAAATTCTTAAATTATTCCACGGAAAATTTAGTAATTCATTATTATGTTTAAACGTTTAATGGCCAAGTGACTATTGCGCTCAGTGCTACTATGGTTCGAGTCTTAGTTGTGCCTTAGATGCTTTTAGTGGTTCGGAATGCACCTTAAACCTTACATGCCGGTCTTATATGACTGTAGAACGTTGAACATAGGAATAACAACCCTAACCTATAAAAAAAAAACATCTCATATTTCGGAATCTGCCAATAAGGCTGTTACGCAATTGAAGAAGAAATATAGAAAAAAATTAATTATCCAAGGTTCGATAAAAAAGGAAATGAAATAAGTATTAAATAATCAGTTTTTAATTAGGTTGTAAAATATCAATTATTGTTAGATGTAAATAATTCCGCACCCCCGTTTGACATCTCATTTCCAAAAGTAAGTTTCTGTAAACGAATTTGGCCAACTGAACAGACATTAAATATTGATTTTGACTTCCTTTAAAGTATTTCATAGATTAAATATGTTAATGGCAGTGATATCCATTACTAATTTTAGTAGACTTCATCATCAGATGCATTCCATATGGTTTCTTCAACAGCATTCTAATAAAATCCTTTTTATCAGGTCAACACTGATCATGGTAATTTGCTAATTAATATTATTAAATAAAAACTTATTTACTTCTGCGCTATTCAAGTTGTAATGTACGACCATTGAACTAATTACTACTAAGCAAATCATTAAAGTACAGTAAATAAATTATTTTGAAGACTTCTATAAAAGGCTCCATTCTCCTCATATAATTAAATATTTTATCATCCGTTTTTACCACAGTTTTCAATCTAGCATTTTTACGTAAACTTAAGTATCAATATAAATTAAGTTCCTTTTTCCATCGTAAAATAGAGTTAATAATATTCTGATCCCTCAATTCACAGGATAATTCTTTTTCAGTTTGCGTTATTTTAATTACGCCACCAACATCACACAAAGAACAAAAAAAAAAATTTCAATTTAATTGGTTTCATCTGAAGGCAAGGAAAACTCAAAATATTTACTAGGTTTTAAAACTTAGATCAGCAGAAAAGTATAAAGAATTTTCCTTTTCCACAAAGGGCACTTAGCGGAAGAACGTTAAGTTAACGTTTTTTTTTTTTTTTTTCTGAAATTATCTTTGAATACAGTGATCAAGATCGCATTAAGGTGCAAATGCGATCAAAATAAATGTATACGTAAAAGTGTAATTTTGCGTGAAATAGGTTCAGAGGTGTCGAAAGTTTAATGAGATTTATAGTCTTTTGAAGTCATCGATTTTTGTTTTCATTTACTTAATCTTCAGCGAACAACTGCTTGATGATTTTGCAACCTTCTCATTCTTTCGTCAAAGATTATGCAAGTAAATTATCATATTTTTCTTCCTTTTGAAGATATTATTGTTGGCGCGAGTGAAATAAATTCGAAGTTTACATTTAAACTAAACTAAGTCAAATCATTTAAAGTAATTCAGCAATTGATTTTTTTTTTTTTTTTTTGGGGGAGGGGGGAATTTTTCCAAATAGTATTTTCTTCCTTTTTTTTTCTGTTAAATATGATGTTAAATTAATCCGTTTTCTGTAATGCATTTAAAGAAAAAAATTTTGTTTGAATTTTATTGAATATTATGTTTAAAAGTATTCAAAATGGTCATGATGGCCGAGTGACTACTGCTCTGGCGTTCTTTTGCTACATATTTCGAGTCTTGTTGGTGCCATAGATGGTTATATTTGTTCGGAATCCATCTTAAGCAGTAGGTCCCAGTCAAATATGGCTGTAGACCGTTGAGAATAGGGCTGTAAACCCTAAGCTGTAAAAAAAAAAAAATCTCATGTTTCGAATTCTGCCAGTAGGCAAACGGCCGGGGTTCACTATGAGTCTATTGCCCAATAGAAGAAGATTTGATTAATGGCACTGCGGTCATTTTGTGCACAGTTTAAGCCAATTTGATCGGTACCTACAGTTAAAGTGAATTCTGAACCACTAACAAACATCCATGCCACCACCAGTATTCAAACCTGAAGCCTGGTTTAACAATGTCCACAGAGCTAGCCAACAAGGCCATCAGACAGCAGATGACTTTCAGTGCCAGTTAGTTAGCTATAATGCTTAGTAAATTCATTGATGCTTCAGAGCACTAACCAACTAGCCATCAGACAGCCAATTGAAGAAGAAGTATTCAAAATATAATAATAATATATTTTTGGATAAATAATGAAATGAAATGACTATTAAATAATCTTTTTTTAATTATGTTGTTATATGAAAAATATTATTAAATTTTACTGTTTTTTTTTCTACTTTTTATTATTTTTTGTTTGTTTGTTTGTTTGGCACTGCGATCCTAAAGAAATACAAAATATAGTTAAAAATAATTTAGCGATAATAAATTTTAATATTTTATTTTGGATTGGTTTTTATATAAAATTCGTGCTATGTAATGATGACTAAATGAGCATCGCATACAACTAAATGAGCATCGCATAAAAATTAATGAGCTACTAAATGAGCTAACTAACTAAATGAGCTAAAAATGAGACATCGCATACAAATTTATAAAAATTATTAGTTTATAGATTAGAAATTGGGGCCTGATGGGCGAGTGATTAGCGCCCTTACGCTGGATGCCATCGGTGTTTGTAGTGGTTAAGAATCCCCCTTTAAACAGCAAGTCCTAGTCTAATATGACTGTAGAGCGTTGGGCATAAGGGTGGCAATCCTACCCAGTAAAAAGAAAACATCTCACGTTTCGTAATCTGCAAGTAGGCAGATGGCCTTGGCCTACCAAGGAGCTGTTGCGCAAATGAAAAAGAAGAAGTATTCAACAAATAATGATAATCGATGGTTCGATTAGCAATGAAATGAAATGGTATTAAATAATTCCTTTTTATTTATGTTATAATACGAAAATGTTGTTATATATGTTACAGAGTTTTTCCATTTCTTTTCTTTATTTTTTAATAATTTTTAATATTCTCTTTTGGTTTGGATTTTGTATCCAATCTACGTTATGTCATAAACTAAAATGAACATCGCATACAAATTTTAATAAAAATTTATTAGTTTATAGATTAGAATTTGGAGCCTGATGGCCGAGTGATTAGCTCTTTAGAACAAAGTTTTTGCTACAATTTATTCCTTTAAAATATATTTAATACTATAAAGTTTAATACAATAAACTATATTTAATAGAATAAATTCCTTTAAAACATATTTAAAAGAATTCAGTACAAAAACTAACAGCTCAAAATTTTAATTTTCCCTTTTTTCAAAAAGTCTTTAAGAGAATTATTACATAAAATCCCTTTAAATTTTTTTAAAAAAACTGTTCGTTTATTAAATTTTACACACAACTAATACCGCAATTCACTGATTTCATTTTCATCAATAAAAAAATTCCCTAACTAAAAAAACCAAATTCCTTTTACTAGTTTTTATTTTCCCTTCTCATCCTAAATGCGTGCGGAAAACCGAATGGTTTAGGTAATTTTAGAAAACTGATCACATCATGTTAAATAACATGGAACACAATATCGAATTTAAAACAAACAAAAATTTGTTTAAAAAAATCACTAAGGGTATTAAATAACATGTTTTCGCAGCAAAAACAATTTCCCCCTAGTGTCTGCTGAAACAACAACATAAACAAACTCCCGCTGCTTTGTTTTTGCAAACGATAATTTCATTTTTTCCTTCCAAGGGAGCGTTCGAGCCGCGCCTCTGATTGATTCAGTCATAATCTAGTTTTCTTGTCGGAACAGGTTGGCTTCAAAAGATTATCTCGTTTAACGGAAAAATCATTCGTGACAGTATTCGAGCGGTTAACACGATATTGGGTAAGAAAAGATAAACACAAAAAATTGTGTAACTTCGATATTACATTTTTCGTTTCCAAGAAAAACTAGAAAAAAAAAAATTGTCATTTATTTGTTATTTGAACATGGACACGTAATTTATAATGAAATTGCTACTGCGACAAAAAAATTCGAATTCTGATAAAACATTATTCTTTTTTTTTGTTCTAATGCATCTGGCAAAAGACAGTTGTCCTTGAATAGCGCTGCATCGACGTTATTCACTTAACACTGCCAGGGAGATATGTGTAGCTTAAAGATAAGCTACGGACACGGAGTATCACTATCCCCGCAACGTTCTCCGATTCTGTTAGTACCTGTCTGAACTAGGGTTTAAAGTACATTCTGAACCACGACAAACATCCATCCATCCGCCGGGACTCGAACTCGAAACCAGTGGTACCGAGCGCCAGAGCACTAGCCACTTCAAAACTCGACAATTAAAGTTGAATCCCATGCTCCTATACATGATGGCCGGGAAACAGCTCGATAACCTGTAAGATTTAAACTTTTATTATTATTTCGAATGGCGGATACAAAAGACACAACTGGAGCCATGCAGAACAAAACAATAGAAAATGGCAACAGAAGAAAAGTCTGTGCATTTGGCTCTAGCTTCCCAATATAGCTTTTGAATGAGTTTCCATAAACCAGTCATGTTCCTAGTTAATGTTAATAATGAAGTATGACACTGCTAATTTGGCTTAATATATGAAATAAAAGTGAAAAAAAATATTCGACATGTATTTGGATATCGAACTCATCATACTAAAATGCAGGAAAATTCTATGTAAATGAGGACCTTGTGTGTTTTTATTGTGAAAAACTTATTTACAATGGGGTAATGGGCTTTGGTTATGGCTCTTAATTTTGCTTTCTGCTTTGTATTTTGTTTGGATGTATGTGTGTTATTTATATCGATTTGTGTTAATATCAAACTAATATTTTTTAATAAAAATATATTCGAAACTTTTAGAAGAAATTACTTTCTATATAAGTGATGTAACATTATTGGTCTTTTTCAAAAGACGTCTCTTCAATATACCAATATGTTATTGGTCTTCTTCAAATACTAATTCAATACTTTTTTAAATACTCTTTTTTTTTAGAAAATTATCTAAAAAGGATTTTTGTGACAAATTATTCCTTCAAAATTAATTTGATGAGATAAACTTTAATACAATAAACTATATTTAATACAATAAATTCCTTTAAAATATTTTCAAAAGAATTCAATACAAAAATCTCAAAATTTTCATTTTCTTTTTCAAAACAGTCTTTAAGAGAACTATTAGGGAAAAATCCCTTTAAATGTATTTAAAAAAAAAACTCCATTGCTTATTAAATTTTACTCACAGCTAATACCACAATTCACTGATTTCATTTCATCAATATAAAAAAATCCCTAACTAAAAAAACAAAAATTTCCTTTTACTAGTTTTTATTTTACCCTTCTCATATTTAAATGCTGCGGAAATCGAATTGTTTGATAATTTTTGGAAACTGATTCGCATCATGTTAAATAACATGGAACACAATATCGAATTAAAAAAAAAATTTTTTTAAAATCACTAAAGTATTAAATAACAGACAGCAAAAAATTTTCCTATAGTGTCTGCTGAAATAACAAAAAGGATTTTATTTTGCGATAAATTAACCGTTAAAATAGATTTAATACGATAAACTTTAATACATTAAAATATATTTAATAGAATAAATTCCTTTAAAATATATTTAATACGATATACCTTAATGCAATAAAATATATTTAATACAATAAATTCCTTTAAAGCATTTTTAAAAGAATTCAATACAAAAACTAACTGCTCGAAATTTTTATCGAATCGAATATCGATATTAATCGAATTTAAAACACAAAACAATATCGAATTTAAAACAAAAACATTGTTTAAAAAAATCACTAAGAGTTTTAAATAACATCTTTTACAGCAAAAACAATTTCCCTCTGGTGTCTATTTTGTAAAAGGCTTTAATACAAAGAATGCTCGAAATTTTTATTTTCCCTTTTCCAAAAAAAGTCTTTAAGAGAACTATTAGAGAAAATCCATTTAAATGTTTAAAAAAAAAAAAACCTCCATTGCTTATTAAATTTTATTTACAACTAATACTGCAATTCACTGATTTCATTTTCATCAATATAAAAAGAAAACATTATATTAAAAGTTGTATTTTTCAAAAAAAAATTATCCATTTAAAAATGATTTTAATGAAGGATTAAAATATATTTAACACGATAAATTTTAATGCAATAAACTATATTTAATACGATGAATTTTAATACAATAAACTAATGCAATAAATTCCTTTTCCTTCAATAATAAATTTAATATAATAAATGTCTTTTTTTAAAATATTTTTAAAAGAATTCAATACAAAAAACTAACTGTTCGAAATTTTTATTTTCCATTTCTCAAAAAAGTCTTTTAAGAGAACTATTAAGAGAAAATCCCTTTAAATGTTTAAAAAAACTCCACTGCTTATTAAATTTTACTCACATCTAATACCGCAATTCCCTGATTTCATTTTCATCAATATAAAAAAAATCCCCGAACGAAAAAAACAACAACAAAAAAACTCCCTTTTACTAATTTTTTATTTTCCCTTCTCCTCCTTTGCTTGCACAAACAGAAATGCTTAGGTAATTTGAAAACTGATCGCATCATGTTAAATAACATGGAACGCAATGTCGAATTTAAAACAAAAAAAAATGGTTAAAAAAAATCACTAAAATATTAAATAACATGTTTTGCAACAAAAACAATTTCCCCCTGGTGTCTGCTGAAACAACAACATAAACAAACTCCCGCCGCTTTGTTTCTGCAAACGATAATTTCATTTTTGGTTCCAAGGGAACGTTCGAGCCGCGCCTCTGATTGGTTCAGTCATAATCTAGTTTTCTTGTCGGAACAGGTTGGCTTCAAAAGATTATCTCGTTTAACGGAAAAATCATTCGTGACAGTATTCGAGCGGTTAACACGATATATTGGGGGAAAAAAAGATAAACAAAAAAATTGTGTAACTTCGATATTACATTTTCTTTTCAGAAAAAAATTTGAAAACAAAAAAAATATATTGTCATTTATTTGTTGCTTGAACATGGGCACGTAATTTATAATAAAAATTCTCCTGCAATAACAACAAAAAAAAATAGAATTCTAATAAAACATTATTATTAAAGTACAGGTAATGCATTGAATTTTAAAACTGAGAGAGCTTGCTTCAAAACTCAACAGAGCCTGATGGCCCAGTGGCTCGCACTCTGGCGTTCGATGTCACAGGTTTCGGATCGACTCCGGCCGTGCCATAAATGTTTGTCGGGGTTCAGAATCCACTTTAAACTGTAGTTCCCGTCTGTTTTGCCCTCATGTGCACAAGATGACCATAGAGCGATAAAAGAAACCAATGAAATCTCGACAGTTAAAGTTGAATCGAAAATTGCTGTACATTATTGCTTGGAAAAGGCACGATAACCTGTGAGATTTAAACTGTGTTACCCTCAAAGTGGAGAAAGTTGCGAACTTGTTAGTATTCGCGCTTAGGGTGTTCGTTCCAAATTAGGATAATTTTGGCGTTCCTGTGACGTTCCACAGAAATGGTCAGTAGGCAGTGAGACTCTCACCAGAGAGGAAGTACTGCTCAACCGATGTTACCTCAGAGACGTTTAGTTTACAATCTTTCATCCGGAGAGGAAATATCTTTATTTTTGGCTTAGAAGTGGAATCTTTTCCACGAATCTTTAATTAGATGCGTTTGAATGTGTTACATGTTGTATGTTTTAATTGTGTGTGTATGGTGTTTTTACTCTTGTAAATAAAGCTGTGTGTTCTGAAACCTGTGTGTTCTGAAACCTGTGTCACAACTCAACCATACCCCGTTACAGTCCAGCTTCACAAACAACAACAACACTACAGTACCACAATTTGGGTGAAATACAAGAAATTCGCCATTGTGCATCAAGATAATACTAAAACTTTTACATAACTGGCATTCTAATGGTAAATTACTCATATCAAAGGTGTTGGCTTGGTATTTGAAGACAATAATAACATATTTTAAAGAAATAATAAGGGCATAACAGAACACTTTTTTCCCATAACAGATAACACTTTTAGTCTTTGACTTCCAGAAGGAGAATTTATTGCTTCCCATAAGACTTTCAGGTTTTTCGTTCACAATTTCCCTGATTCGGGGTTTTTCTTGATTCAATTTTTTCTCATCCTCACAATTTTCCTGATTCAGGCTTTTCGTCCTCACAATTTTCCTGAATCAGATTTCATATTTTTCATATCGTTATATATAATTTCATCGTTATTTTCATATCCCTTCCCTTTTAAGTTTTTCATCCTCACAATTTACCTGAATCAGGTTTTCGTCCCTCACAGTTTTCCTGAGTCTGGTTTTTCGTCCTCTGTTTTATATGTCTTATGAGAGAAAAACACCATGCTATTTAACTACTGAAGATGCTGATAGCCGTTATTTCATCTCTATCAAGTCTCACCTTTCTGATATCAATGGCTGTAGCAGCCGTCGTGAAACATATTCGAATTTTGGTCCTCTTTAACACTAGGTTATGAGTGTATTAAATAGCGAGTGTTTTTATATACATTATAGTTTTCATATCTTTTGTGAATATATACCATAAACAGTAAATCGATTTAGAGGTGACCATAATTACTTTCAAGGAGACTTGCAAAGATAATTCTCTATATTTGCATGCATTAAAACTTGTAAATATTTCACAAGGCAGTTTGACTGTCGATGGGAAAAAATTAAATATATGTTGTTAGAATCTCCAGCTTCTGAATGCACTGACAGCAACTTATGCTGACCTGACAGTGGATTTAAATTAGTATGCTTACCATTAGGTTATGAAGTAGGTGTTATAAGATGTTGATGACGAAATATTTAATCTCAAAAATAGATTGAGAAGGATTCTTGTGTTCAAACACTTTTTAAAGACAGACAATGAATATGTAAGAGCTCATGGAAATAATATTCCATTGATAGTTTTCTAAGTTTACTTCTCGTGTTTGCCCGACTCGTAGACCAGTGGCAAAGTGCGCCACTGGTGAGCATTACGTCTGAAGTTCAATCCTCTGGAGGCTTTATTATAAACATTGTTTCAAAAAAGAGAGACTAGATGGCGTTTGTGATTTTCAGCATCTTGCCACACGAGTCCAACTACCTAGTGGCAATTTTTGCGCGTTTTTTTCCCATACGATACGCACATGCGGGGCGATTTCCTTAAAAGTCCTCCAGGAAGGTACTGCCCTCCTTCTTCAGCACCACGGAGCCAAGTCACACTTCTACCTACGGGTGTTCCATCTCAATAGAAGCTGCCCTCTTTTCCTCCTTCCATGAGATCGCACGAGTTCTTGGACTTGGATTAGATGTTGTCATCTACCAAGCGGGATAAAAATATTTCTCATATATATATATTATCATTTTAATTTTATATGCACCAGTATTACAGATAGATCCTTATAAACTCTTAAATCACAGTTTTATATATACTTTAGAAGTTCAAATAATAGAATTGTATTAATTAGATACACCAAATGTAAGCCAAAATATCCAGAATTAATAAACTGAAAATACGGCAAAGTTCAAAAAAGGCGAATATAACTTTCCTTTTTTTTTTCCCTGAAAAATAATCCTCTTTTATCCTCTAAGCTGTGTTGCAAAATTTAAAAATTCTCCGAAACATACACTGTTGCCATTCACCCGATTCCTATACTTTCTGCCTTATTGAATTCTTTTCTACACACAATTAATCCCTGACTCGAATTCGAGAACGGAAAAATTGTTATCGAAACTGGCAACGCAAAGCAACAAATTCTCAAATCGATGCTTGCAATCGGAAATGGATCAAAGGTTTATGCACGGCGGACACATAAACATATCGTGAGTCTGATTATGAATTGTTCCCCTGCAATGTTTTTAAAATAAAACTAAGGATTATGTTTCCAAGTAGAAAGAAGAACATTAATAATGTCAACTAAAAATAATAAATAATGGGGAAATTAAAAGAAGCAATCGCTAGTGACAGATGGTTTGTGAAAGAACTAATTGAAACACAAATGCGATTTTTTTTATCTGCTGTCTGTCTAATCGTAATTAAACACAAAGAATTTTAGCAGTACCAGACACAATTTCCCTGATTGTTTACTCGTAAAAGAAAGTTAAGATTTCCAATTAAACGTACAAAAGCGCAGAAAATTAATATGAAATTTAGTGAAGAATTTTACAATAGATAAATAAATATTTTAATTTTCATATCTTAATTAGAAACTTTAATTGTAATAAACATAAAAATTTGAAGACAAAAATTTGTTAGCTATATTTATTTATTATTAACAGATTTGATTAATTCGATTTTGTCTAAATATTCATTCTTTCCTTATTATACTACATGGCTTAATAATATTCTATGAATACATGTGTATTTGTTTTCCAAATTTAGTATTGTTACTGAAACCTATGCTTAACTAACTGCAATTTATGTTACTGCAACTTAAGCCTGCAATATTAAATTCGCATGTTTCACTACTAGGACATGAGTTGTGTGTTATACGTTGTTGATTACCAAATATTTAAATTCTAGATGGACTGAGTATGATTCTTGCGTTCAAACCCTCTTGAAAGATGAACAATGGGTCTATAAAAGCTCATGGAATTGATATTCTATTAACAATTTTATAAGTTTACTTCTCATTTTGATCAACATTTTTTTTTATTTTATTGCAGATAGATCTGTATAAACCTTATACAAAGTGCAATAAAGCTGATATTTGTTGGTTTTTTACTTCCGAAATCGCAGATTTATATACACTAGAAAACAAATAATAGAAATGGATTAATTAGTTACACAAAATATCCAGAATTAATGAACTGAAAATATGGCAAAGTTCAAAAAGGCGAATATATCTTTCCTTTTTTCCCTGAAAAATAATCCTCTTTTATCCTCTCAGCGTGTGTTGCCAAATTTAAAAATTCTCCAGAAACATACACTATTGCCATTCACCTGATTCCTACTTTCTGCCTTATTGAATTCTTTTCTATTATCCCTTTGACTCGAATTCGAGAACGAAAATTGTTATCGAAACTGGCAAATATAAAGCAACAAATTCTCAAATCGATGCTTGCATGCGAAAATGGATCAAAGGTTATGCACAGCAGACATAAACTTATCATGAGTCTGATTACGCATAGTTCTCCTGCAATGTTTTAAAAATAAAACTAAGGGATTATGTTTTCAAGTTAAAAAAAAAAAAAAAAACAATAATGCCAACTAAAAATAATAAATAATGGAGAAATAAAAGAAGCAATCTGTAGTGACAGATGGCTTGTGAAAGAGCTAATTGAAACACGATTGTGATTTTTTTGTAACTGCTGTCTGTCTAATGGAAGGTAAACAGAAAAAATTTTGACAGTTACAGACACAATTTCTCTGATTGTTTATTCGTAAAAAGAAGGTTAGAGACTTCCAATTAAACGAACAAAAGCGTAGAAAATTAATATGAAATTTAGTGAATAATCAATATATATATAAATAAATATTTTATTTTCATATCTTAATTAACTTTTAATTGTAATGAACAGCAAAATTTTTAAACAAAATATGTTAGTTGTATTTACTAATTATTAACAGATTAGATTAATTTAATTCGTTTTTGTCTAAATATTAATTTTTCTTTATTATTATACTACATGCCTTAATAATATTTTATAGGGATACATCGTAAATTTTTTTCCAAATTTATTAATGTTACTAAAACTTATGCTGAAATAATTGCAATTTTGCTGTTTGCAACTTATGTCTGCAACATATTTAAATTCAAATGTTTCATCAGTAGGACATGAGTTGAGTGTTATACGATGTTGATGACAAAATATTTAATTTCTAAATTGGATCGAGTATGATTTTTGTGTTCAAACACTCTTGAAGTTGAACAATGGATCTATAAGAGCTCATGGAATTGATATTCAATTAACAATTTTATAAGTTTACTTTTCATATTGATCATCATTTTTATTTTATATACATCAATATTGCACATAGATCTGTATAAACTATATGCAAGATTGCAACACATCAGATATTTGTTGTGTTTACTTCTAAATCACAGTTTTATATACACTAGAAGTCAAATAATAAATTGCATTAATTAGATACACCAAATGTACGATACAAATGACAAAATATCCAGAATTAATAAACTGAAAATACGGCAAAGTTCAAAAAGGCGAATATATCTTGCCTTTTTTTCCCTGAAAATAATCCTCTTTTATCCACTCAGCAATGTTGCCAAATTTAAAAATTCTCCGAAAAACACAGTTGTCATTCTTCCGATACCTATACTTTCTGCCTTATTGAATTCTTTTCTACACACAATTAATCCCTGACTCGAATTCGAGAAGGAAAATTGTTATCGAAACTGGCAACGCAAAGCAACAAATTCTCAAATCGATGCTTGCAAACGAAAAACGGATCAAAGGTTTATGCACGGCAGACGCATACGCAAATCGTGAGTCTGATTACAGCATTGTTTTCCCAACATTTTTTAACATAAAACTAAGGATTATGTTTTCAAGTAGTATGAAAAAAAAGAAAACATTAATAATGTCAACTAAAAATAATAAATAATAGAAATTGAAGAAGCAATCGCTAGTGACAGATGGTTTTGTGAAAGAACTAGTTGTAACACGAATGTGATTTTTTTTTAACGTCTGTCTGTTTAACCGAAAATAAACAGAAAGAATTTTAACAATTGCAGACACAATTTCCCTGATTGTTTATTCCTAAAAAGAAGATTACGGATTTCAATTAAACCGACAAAAGCGTAGAAAAATTAATATGAAATTTAGTAAAGAATCTTAGAATATCTATAGATATATATATATTATTTTCATGTCTAAATTAGGAACTTTAATTGTAATTATTATTAGCAGATTTGATTAACGCGTTTTGTTTAAAAATATATTAATTATTTCCTTATTATACTATATGGTTTAATAATATTTAATAAATACATATGTAATTTATTTTTCTAAATTTATTATTTTTTTTTTCTGTTGCATAGCGAAAAAATTATCAAAAATTTCTTATTTGTATTAAAGTTAATTTTAATTTAAATTATAAGTCAATTTATAATATTAACTATTAGTTAATTTATTTATATTTTTAATAAGTTAATTTTAGTTAATATTATTATTTTTAACGATTTTTGTTTAGAAGTTATTTTTTCTAATTAAATAAAACCGTGTTTTACCAATGTAAAATTGCGGTTTTGAAAAATTTTGCAAAAATCATATAAAAATTAACTTCATCGTAAAATAAAATTCTGATTCGCCATTCTGATACTACATTTTGTCTAAACAAATGAAAATAGAGGATTTTATACAATTAATCACTTACATGTAAAAAATAATTTTATTTTGTTTTTTTTTTAACTATTTTCAGTTCAATCTTGTACGTGATTTTGTAATATCATTTTTATTCCTTTAAACTGTTGTTCTAATGAAAAAAATTACGTAAAAAATTCTAATTATTCTTTTAATTAAAAAAACTGCTATTTTAACATATTCATAACAAAGAATCACATTATTATAACGAGTCATTATATTATTATAAAACGGCTTTTAAGAACTATAGGCACTTTAAATATAAAGGGAGATAAATAGATCGTTTGGTGAGTAGTCAAACATTCCAATAATAAAGTTTTTTTTTTATTAGTAATTTTTAATTAAATAAAAATTACTTTTTTAATTAAAAAACTTTTTTTGCTATCAGATGGTACTAAAAATTGTGTGTTAAAAATTACGATTTGAAAAGAACATCACTGTTCTTTTCGCATTTGACTTCATTTTGATATTTTGCTTCTGGTTTTAATATCGCTTGCGTCTATTTTTCATTCTGGATCATTATTAAAAGTTTTGGACTAGATATTTTTAATATTTATTAATTTATATATAATAATAATTTTAATATTAGATATATTTTTGTCATGGGTCTTATATTATAATTCTGAATTCGATAGAAAAGTTTGCTGGTTGTTTATTATTAAAGATGTTTATTAACTTATTAAAAAGGTTAATAAGTTTCAGAATAAGTTAATAAGTTTTATTTTCTGAAAAGGTGTAATTTTCAGAAGCCGTGGAAATGCTTGGTTTTATGATTAAAATTTGAATGGAAAATAATTAAATTTCTACAAAGACTCCATTTGAATAAAGAACATTCATTCTTTTCATTCACAGAACAAATTTTATTTATGAAACCGTATAACGTAGAGTTTTTTTTTTTCTGTTTCATATTATTATTCTACGATGTTAATATTTTTAAAAATGTGTTTTTAATTATAATAAAGTATTGTTTTTACTTTAAAATGCTGTAATTACTTTAAAAAGAAACAGAATACAAATCTGGATAAAATAATTATCAATTAATTTTTAATACTTTTCACATATGCATATTGACTTTAATTCAGATAAACACCTTATTAAATTGTATAAAGCTACGAACATCATTAAATGAAATTAATATAAAAATCTGAAATCAGTTAATTGAATTTAAATTTAATTTTCTTTATTCCTACAAAATGAACTTGAATAGATGAAGTGGAATTGACATTAATTTTTTAAGATGATGTTTTTACAGATTAAATCAATAATGTTAATAAGATTAAGTAATAATCAATAAGGTTTGTAAGTTATACCACGTCTTAACTATAGGTCCATAACCAGTTATAAATTATATACAATGCACGTGATTTGATAGTAACGTATTAAAATTGTTAACAATACGTGCTGTATTATACATGTAGCATACAAATTACAATTAATTGTAGCAAAGGGTTTTAACTATAAATAGGCATCATTAAAGAACCGTAAGTAATTATAGATAAAAGGTAGTGCATATTAAAATTATAAGAAATACATGCTTCATGTGAATTTCAACAATTCATATTATTAAATGGGGAACTAATGATTATATTAAATTAAAGTTTTTGCAAATAAAATTGCTGTGTTTAATAATGATATTTACATTTCACTACTTAAACTTTTTGTGAGCATAATTTTCACAAGACAACAAATCTTAGATGTAGCAAATATATAGATATTGATAAAAATTTAAATATTATTTAAACTAAAAATAATAGATCATTTATTAAAAATAAATTAATAGTTTAAAAAAAACTAAAAAACACGCTTTTAGAGTTAATCAATCTAAAAAGTAAAAAATAATTGTTAACATAAGAATAAAATTACTAATGAGAAAATGAATGTCACTGTTCTAAAAGCGTGGGGTCCTCAATATCAATCGTTATAATTTTTCACTAGTTTCCTTCAAAATGCAGAGTTAGTTTTAAAATGTCATACAAAGCACCCCACGCTTTTAGAACAGTGACATTCATTTTCTCATCAGTAATTTTATTCTTATGTTAACAATTATTTTTTACTTTTAAATTGATTAACTCTAAAAGCGTGTTTTTTTTTTTAGTTTTTTTAAACTATTAATTTATTTTTTACTGTTTAGTTTGATTAACTCTAAAAGCGTGTTTTTTTAGTTTTTTAAACTATTAATTTATTTACTTTTAGTTTGATTAACTCTAAAAGCATGTTTTTAGTATTTTTAAACTATAATAGTAAATGACGTCCCGGTACGGAGGACTGAGTTCTTACAGTAATTTAATTGGGAGTAAAACAAAGGCTAAATGCGAATATGTCGAGCCAGCCAAGATTCGAACAGGGAATTTATTAATCAGGCGCTTTATCCGTTGTGCCGTTGTCCCACGTAAGGTTTGAATGTCTGGAAAATGACTGTAAATGTTTCTTTGCCACTTAAATAGTGTGTATGAGGAGAAGCAGATCTCCAGGGAAAAAATTATGCGCCGATCAAGATGACTTTTCAAAGGCTGTGTGTTTTAAACACTAATCCTAGCGATACTAATCATGATGAGATAATAAACTCATCAAACTATTTTAGTGTCGTCGGTCATGATAAGTCTACAACGTTTAAATTAAATCAGATCGCTTAAAATAGGGCAAAATTGAGCCCAAGAGTCAGTTACATACATACATGCATACAAACAAACAAACATACAGGTGAAACTAATAAAACGTATTAAAAACAATCCAGCTTAGAAAGAACAACAAAAAGTATTTCAACTTCTTTCTGACTCATACAAAAGTTCCAAAATATATATATATATAAATCGAACGTAAAATCGAATAGTAAAATCGAATCACGTAAGTAGTCCTTATTTCCAACAAATATTTATATATCTACTGGAATATTTATTTGAAGGACGATAAAAATACAGAAAATGCTAATTTAATTTAAACTAAAATATTAGACCATTTATTAAAAAACAATCCAGCTTAGAACGAACAACAAAATGTTTCAACTTCTTTCTGTCTCATACAAAGTTGCCTAAAAAAGTAAGATCAATTATTTTTTTGTCAAAAATTCTTTATTTATTCTTCAAATTTATTTTATCGCCTTCAAAGTAATCCCCTCCGGACACATTGCACTTATGCCAACTTTTTTTCCAATCCTCAATGAATGCTAAAAAGTCATTGGCTGGGATGGCCTTCAAAGCGTGCGGCAATTCGCGTTGAATCTCTTCAATCGACTCAAAAGGTGTCCCCAAGAGTGGTCTTTTGAATTTAAGGAATAGCCAGGTGTGAACACGGTGGTTATGGAACGATATGGGTTTCATAATTGGCAAAAAGTCACGAAGTATCAATGCAGTGTGAGCTGGCGCATTCCATGTTTTCGGTACCAATCGAGATTTGTCGCGTTTGGTGCCCAAAATGGAATTGACCGATCCTTTTGAAATTCCGACATCGTCAGTAAGTTCTATAATTGTAAATCGACGGTTTGCAAGCACCAAATCTTTAATTTTTGCACGTGAACTTCGTCGGTTGAGGGTTGATGTTGATCAGAGGCCTCTTCGTCTTCAGCGCGTTCTCTGCCTTCTTTGAACTGTTTATACCACTTCTAAACTTCCTAAACTTTTCTACATGTTTCCGCAAACAAAATTTAATGCACGTTCTTTGCTCAATTAATTCAGACATTTCAAAAATCAACGGAATTAGTTTTAACGTCTCACAAAGCCAAGCGTAATTCAAACACTAAGGCTTATTTTTGAGGTGAAATTTCACACAAATGTTTAGGATAGTGCCAGCAAACTAAAAAGAAAAGAAAAATTGAAATTCCACAAGCCCCGGAATTTTATATTTAAAATTGGTCTTACTTTTTAGACGCAGTAGTATATATATATATAACCAAAAAATATATCATTTATTATGAAAACAATCCAAAGTTAGAAAGAACAACGAAGTATTTCAACTTCTTTTTCTGTCTCATACAAAGTTCGAAAATATATATATATAAATCGAACAAAATAGTAAAATCGAATCACGTAAGTAGTCCTTATTTCAAACAAATATTTCTACATCTACTTGTATATTTATTTGAAGGACGATAAAAATACAGAAAATGCTAACGGGATCCAAAAAAAAAGCTCCACCAATTCAAGCGTGAACAAATAAAATTGCTGTAAAATCTTATTTGAGAACTCCGTGTATCTTTCGAACAAGGCCATGTTCCATTTCCTTCGAAATATGAAGCGTCAGGTATTGCCACCTAAGAGATGTGAAAAGCAATCCTGCAGACGATAGAGTCGCGAAGAATACACGTGGAAGTAAATGATTCTTTTTTTCTATCCCCGAGAAGAATATTCCCGCCAATTTCCTTTTCATGTAAGGCTCCATTTAGGAATAGTGAGCGGATATCATTGCAATGTCAATTTGGTTCTAGAATATCCAGCCAAATAGCTACTCCCAAATCTGAAAAAGGTGTGAAATTCTTTTTTTATTACTACTATTTTCTGTTTTTTGGATTCTATTCGTGGCAAAATACATAAATTTTTGCTTCTTTCGATAGGTTCGCATTTTATATTGTAGGTATTATGAAATGTCTAAATCGAAGAACTGAAATAGTTGGAATTATTTTAATTTATTATCACTTTGAATGCATTTTCAAATATGATTTTTTTAAATTATACCTCGTCTTCACAATAGGTCCATATAAATGATTTACAATGCATATGATTTGATAATAATTTATTAAAATTATTAATAATGCATGCTTCAGTATACATGTAGTATACAAATTACTTTTAATTGAAGCAAAGGATTTTTAATTATATATATAGTTTTTAATTATATTTAGTTTAGGACCATAAATAACTTCATTAATGGACCGTAAATAACTATAAAAAAGTGCAAAACACATGTTTAATACAGACATTATTAAATAATACAGACATTATATATATTTAATACAGACATTATAGGCTGCACCAATTCAAACGTGAACAAATAAAATTGCCGTGAAATCTTATTTGAGAACTCCGTATATCATTCGAATAAGGCCATGTTCCATTTCCTTTGGAATAACGAGCGTCAGGTATTGCCACCTAAGAAATGTGAAAAGCAATCCTGCAGACGATAGAGTAGCGAAGAATACACGTAGAGGCAAATGATTTTTTTTTTATCCACGAGAAGAATATTCCAGCCAATTTCCTTTTCATGTAAGGCTCCATTTTGGAATAGTGAGCGCATATCATTGCAATGTCAATTTCGTTCCAGAATATCCAATCAAATAGCTACTTCCAAATCTGAAAAAGATGTGAAATGCTTTTTTTATTACTACTATTTTCTGTTTTTTTTTGGATTCTATTGTTGTCAAAATACATAAATTTCGACCAAATTTATTTGTTTCGATAGGTTCGAATTTTATAGAGTAGATATTATGAAATGTGTAAATCGAAGAACTAAAATTGTTTAACTTTCAATGAAATTATTTTAATTTATTATCACTTTTGAACGGCATTTTACCATCGTAGGTAAAAATTCTATGCATTTTCAATTATGTGTTTTTAAAGTTATGCCTCGTCTTCACAATATGCCCATAAACAGTTATACGGTTATTTACTATCCTTTAATGAAGACTATTTATAGTTAAAGTCCTTTGCTTCAATTAATAGTAATTGGAGGCTAACGGCATACTAAAGTACGTGTTGTTAACAATTTTAATACGTTAGTATCAAATCACCTGCATTTTATATCATTAACAAAACACATGTTTTATACAGATATTTTAAAAATACAAGAAAATGTCTATGTGAATTTTAACAATTCATATCATTAAGTAGAAAATTAATGCTTATATTAAAGAAAGATTTTGCAAGGAAAATTCCAGTGTTTAAAAATGATATTTACTTTTCACTACTTAAATATTTTGTGCACATATTTAAACATTTTGTGGACAAAATGTTTAAAAAGCAATTTTGCAGATCTAAGATTTTCACATGTTAGTAAATCTTAGATAGGAAGCAAACGATTTTTTTTATCCCGGATAAAAATTTGCCAGTCCTTTTTTTAAGATCATTTTTTGGAATAACAATGGTGAGAAAGAACAACAAAGTGTTTCAATTTTTCTGTCAGAATATCAAAGTTCAAAAATATATATATAAATCGAACAAATAGTAAAATAAGAAATGTTTTTTTTTTTATTTCAACAAACTATTTCTACATCTTTTTGAATATTTATTTGACGGACGAAAATAAAAATTCCGACAAATGCTAACGGGATCAAAGGTCTGTACCAATTCAAGCGTGAACAAATAAAATTGCTGTGAAATCGTAAGAACTCCGTGCTTAACTTTCGAATGAGGCCATGTTCCATTTCCTTTTTGAATATCCGAGCGTCACTTTGAACTAAGCATTTTACAATCCGGTAGGTAAAGATTGCGAAGAATACATTTTCGACTTTTTTTTATCCCCGAGGAAGAACTTCCCGCAATTTCCCTTTTCATGTAAGGCTCCATTTTTGGAATAGTGAGCGGATATCATTGCAATGTCAATTTCGTTCCATAATATCCAGCCAAATAGCTACTTCCAAATCTGAAAAAGGTGGGAAATGTTTTTTTTTTTACTACTATTTTCTTTTTTTGGATTCTATTCTTCTCAAAATACATAAAGTTCGACATGTATTATTTGTTTCGATGGGTTCCTATTTTATATAGAGTAAATATTAATGCAATGTCAAATCCGAAGAATTGAAATAGTTTAACTTTTAATGAAATTATTTTAATTTATTTTCACTTTGAAGTGCATTTTTTACGTAATAGATAAATTTGCTGAACGCAGTTTACGAATGCTAAAAATTCTTTTTGCATTTTTCAAATATGTTTTTAAAGTTATGCCTGGTCTTTCAATAATCTATAAAACAGTAATACAATGTACATGATTTGAAACTAACACATTAAAAAATTGTTAATAACACATGATGTAGTACAAAATTACTATTAATTGAAGCAAGTTGATTTTAACTATAAATAGGATTCATTAAAAGTCCTTAAATAATTATAAATGAGGTACAAAAAACTACATGCTTCATACAGACATGTTTAAATTATTAGAATAATTGCTTCATGTGAATTTTAACAATTCATATCATTAAATGGGAAATTAATGATTATATTAAAGAAAATTTTTACAAACAAAATTGCCATGTTTTAATGATGATTTTTAGTTTCACTATTTAAACTTTTTGTGGACATAATTGACACATGATAACCAATCTTAGATGTTGCCGATAAACAGACAATGATAAAAATTTAAATATTATGTTACACTAAAATAATAGATCATTTATTATAAAAACAATTCTTAGATACAACAACAAAATGTTTCAAACTTGTCTCATACAAAAGTTTTTTTATATATAAATCGAACGAAATAAAAATCGAATCGCGTAAATAGTCCGTATTTCCAACAAATATTTCTACGTCTCGTTGAATATTTATTTGAAGAACGATAAAAATACTAAAATCAATTCATATCATATCATAAATCATGATTTCTTTTGATTTGTGGACATAATGATCACATAATAACAAATTTTAGACGTTGTAAATACGTAGACATTGATAAATATTTAATTTTTATTTAAACTAAAATAATAAAATCTCTATTAAAAAAAAACAATCAGCTTAGAAAGAACAACAAAGTGTTTCAACTTCTTTTTCTCTCATACAAAAAGTTCGAAAATATATTCATAAATCGAACGAAATAGTGAAATCGAATCACGTAAGTAGTCCTTATTTCCAACAAAATATTTCTACATCTACTTGAATATTTATTTGAAGAACGATGAAAAAAATACAGAAAAATGCCAACGGATCTAAAAAAAAGCGGCACCAATTCGGGCGTGAACAAATAAAATTTCTGTGAAATCTTATTTGAGAACTCCGTATCATTCGAATGAGGCCATGTTCTATTTCTTTCGAAATATCGAGCGTCAGGTATTGCCACCTAAGAAATGTGAAAAGCAATCCTGCAGACTATAGAGTCGCGAAGAAGTACACATGGAAGTAAACGATTCTTTTTTCTATCCCCGAGAAGAATATTCCCGCCAATTTCCTTTTCATGTAAAGCTCCATTTTGGAATAGTGAGCGGATATTATTGCAATCTCAATTTGGTTCCAGAATATCAGCCAAATGGCTATTTCAAATCTGAAAAAATGTGAAATGTTTTTTATTACTACTATTTTTTTTGTTTTTTTGTTTTTTTAATTCTATTCTTGGCGAAATATATAAATTTCGACATATTTTATTTGTTTCGATAGGTCCGCATTTTATAAAATAGATATCATGAAGTCGAAGAACTATAATAGTTTAACTTTAAAATATATTATTTTAATTTTTATCACTTTGAATTGCAGTTTATTTCACATCATAGGTAAAATTCTATGTGTTTTTGAAATATTTTTAAAATATCTTCACAATAGGTCCATAAATAGTTATAAATAATATACAATGCATGATTTGATACTAACGTATTAAAATTATTAATAGCACATGCTTTAGTATACATGTAGTATGCAAATTACTATTAGTGAAACACAGTTTTAATTATAAATAGTCTTCATTAAAGGCCTTAAATAATTCTAAACAAGGCATAAAGTGCAGGTTTTATACAGACATATTAAAGTTATAAGCAATATGTACTTCATGTGAATTTCAACAATTCATATTATATCATTATACCTCGTCTTCACAATAGGTCCATAAATAGGTTCCAATAGGTTATTAATTGAAGCAAAGTGATTTTAACTACAAATAGTCTTCATTAAAGACCGTAAATATTTATAAATAAAATACAAAACACATGTTTTATATAAATAAATTAAAATTATTGCCAATATGTGCTTCATGTGAATTTCAACAATTTGTATAATCAATTCATAACATATCATTATACCTATCATAATTTTACAGTCTTCTTTAAATAACTATAATTAATTATAAATAAGTTACAAAGCACATGTTTTATACAATGTTTTATTACATGTCTTATTACATGTTTCATGTGAATTTTTGCAGTTCATATCCATTAAATGAGAAATTAATGATTATATTAGAGAAACGTTATGCAAACAAAATTGCCGTGTTAAATAATAATATTTACAGTTCACTACTTAAACTTTTTCTGTGCATAAATTCACATGATCACAAATCTTAGATGTATAAAAATATAGACAATCTTAAAAATTTAAATTTTATTATATTAAAAATAATAAATCATTTATTATAAAAACAATCCAGCTGAAAAGAACAACAAATTTTTCAACTTCTTTCAGGATCATACTAAAGTTCGAAAATATATATAAATCGAACGAAACAGTAAAATCGAATCAAGTAAGTAGTCCTTATTTCCAACAAATATTACAACATATACTTGAATATTTATTTGAAGGACGATAAAAATACAGAAAAATGGTAACGGGATCTAAAAAAGCTGCACCAATTCAAGCGTGAACAAATGAAATTGCTGTGAAATCTTATTTGAGAACTCCGTGTATCATTCGAACAAGGCCATGTTCCATTTCCTTCGAAATATCTAGCGTCAGGTATTGCCACCTAAGAGATGTGAAAAGCAATCCTGCAGACGATAGAGTCGCGAAGAATATACGTAGACGCAGACGACTTTTCTTATCCCGAGAAGAATATTCCCGCCAATTTCCTTTTCATGTGAGGCTCCATTTTGAATAGTGAGCGGATATCATTGCAATGTCAATTTGGTTCCAGAATATCCAGTCATATAGCTATTTCCAAATCTGAAAAGGTGGGAAATGTTTTTTTATTACTACTATTTTCTGTTTTTCGGAATTTATTTTGGCAAAATGCATAAATCTTGCTTGTTTCTATTGGTTCGAATTTTATACAGTAGATATTATGAAATGTGCAAATCGAAGAATTGAAATAGTTTAACTTTTAATGGAATTAATTTAATTTTTTATCACTTTGAATTGCATTTTTTCAAATCATAGGTCAAAATTCTATTCATTATCAAATATGTTTTTATTACACAGAACATATAACTATTCTGTAAACTTCAATTTATATACTATTTTATGTGCCCAAACAGTAAGACGAATTATTTTTTTTATTCAAAAACTCTTTATTTATTCTTCCAAATTAATTTCATCGCCTTCAAAGTAATCCCTTCCGGACACAATGCGCTTATGCTAACTTTTTCAAATCCTAAGTGCATGCTAAAAAGTCATCGGAAGGATGGCTTTTTCAAAGCGCCCGGCGATTCACGTTGAATCTCTTCAATCTACTCAAAAATGTGTCCCTGGAGTGGTCTTTTAAGTTTAGAAAATAGCTGGAAGTCGAACGGTGCTAAATCAGGTAAACACGGTATTTGTATAATGACGTGCGTTTAAATTTTGGCGAAAAAGTCACGAAGAATCAATGCAGTGTCAAACACTGTGACCTGGCGCATTCAGTTTTTTTAGTACCAATCGAGATTTGGCGCGTTTGATACCCAAAATGGAATTGACCGATCTATTTGAAATTCCAACATCATCAGCAAGGTCTCTAATTGTAAATAGACGGTTTGAAAGCACCAAACCTGTAATGTTTTTTGGACGTGAGCCTCCGTCGGTTGAGGTTGATGGTCGATCAGAGGGCTCTTCGTCTTCGTTATCTGCCTTCTGTGAAATGTTTACACTTTTTCTAAACATTTCTTTCCAATATAGGAATGCTCACCGAAGGCCTTCTGCAACGTTCTATATGTTTCCGCCATCAAAATTGAATGTAAGTTCTTTTGCTCAATGAATTCAGACATTTCAAAAATCGCCGGAATCATTTTTAACGTCTCACAAAGACAAGCGTCATTTCAAACACTAAGGAATATTTTGACGTCAAATTTCATACAGATGTCAAGGATAATGACAGCAACCTAAAAACAAAAAAAAAAAAATTGAAATTCCATAAGCCCCGGGAATTTTAAATTGAAAATTGTTCTTATTTTTTGAACGTAGTAGTATATGTATATATATAACCAACAAATATATCATTTATTATAAAAACAATCCAGCTGAAAAAGAACAACAAAATGTTTCAACTTCTTCCTGTTTCATACAAATTTCGAAAAAATATATATAAATCGAACGAAACAGTAAAATCGAATCAAGTAAGTAGTTCTTATTTCCAACAAATATTACAACATCTACTTGAATATTTATTTGAAGGACGATAAAAAATACAGAAAGATGCTAACGGGATCTAAAAAAGCTGCACCAATTCAAGCTTAAACAAATAAAATTGCTGTGAAATCTTATTTTAGAACTCCGTGTATCATTCGAATAAGGCCATGCTCCATTTCCTTACGGAATATCGAGCGTCAGGTATTGCCACCTAAGAAATGTGAAAAGCAATCCTGCAGACGATAGAGTCGCGAAGAATACACATGGAAGCAAACATTCTTTTTTTTTATCCCCGAGAAGAATATTCCCGCAATTTCCTTTTCGTGTAAGGCTCCATTTTGGAATAGTGAGCGGATATCATTGCAATCTCAATTTGGTTCAAGAATATCCAGCCAAATAGCTACTCCCAAATCTGAAAAAGGTGTGAAATGTTTTTTTATTACTGCGATTTTCTTTTTGTTGGAATTCTATTCTTGGCAAAATACATAAATTTTGCTTGTTTCGGATTGGTTCGAAGGTTTTTATTTTAGTAGATATTATGAAACATCTAAATCGAAGAACTAAAAGTAGTGTAAATCTAAATTATACTATTTTAATTTATTATCACTTTGTATTGCATTTTTTTCACATAATAGGTAAAAATTCTATGCATTTTGAAATATGTTTTTTGTTTAAAAAATTATGCCTCGTCTTCAAAATAGGTCCAGAAACAGTTACAAATGATACACAATGCACATGATTTGATACTAACGTATTAAAATTGTTAATAACGCAAGCTGTAGTATACATGTAGCATAATAATTACTAATAATTGAAGCAAAGGATTTTATTTATGAATACTATTCTTTAAAGTACACTCATGTCCATAAATTAAGGATAATGAAGTTCAGGCAAAGAAAGAAAGAAGCAAAACAAATTTGACTTATTTGTAAAGTCTATTTATTAAACAAAAGGTAAAATAGGTCCAAAAAGATCCTATATGTTTGACATAATTAATAAAAACTGCGATTTTTACTCCAAAGCAAATTTCATTAAAACAAAATTATTTACAAAAAACAGTATAACATGGTTTTATATGATGGTTAATATGCCAGTATGTCTCCCGGACGATGCAATAATTTGTACAACGCCAAGGCATGCTCAGTATCAAATTATCAATCTGATCTTGGGGGAATATTACATCCACTCATCAAGCAATATAATTAAGTTCTGGTTGAGAGGTGGGAGGGTTGACGGGCTGCAATTCGTCGGCCAAGCATATACATGCTCTATTGATTCAAGTCCGGTGAGTATGTTGGCCAATCCATTAAATGGTGATATCCTCAATTGAAGGCATTCGTCTACAATGTTTGCACGGTGAGGACGGGCGTTGTCATCCATAAACAGAAATTCATCACCCATAATTCCCAGAAACAAACTTACATCCTGTTCTAGAATGACATCCTGATAGATGTGGCCTGTCATCGTTACACTCTGAACATGCAGATCAGTTCTGGAACCAAGAATAATTCCGCCCCAAACAAAGTTCGAAAACCTGCACCACCGTAACGGTGTAGTTCAATGGTGTTCTCTTGGTGGTAACGGGTAGCTGGCGCTCTCCATATGAAAATCCGGCGAGAATCAGACTGCAATATTTAAACCTGGACTCGTCGGAAAACATCACACAAGACCACTGTTGCAGTGTCCACAATGCATGCTCTCTACTCCAGGTTAATCGCAGGCGAAGTGAGTTGCATTGGAATGAGGTAAGTGTAACACATTTGACAGGCCTACGAGCATGAATGAACCAATGTGCCCTAAGCGTCAGTACACGGTCTGCCTTGAAACTGTCTTACCGATAGCTGAAGAGAGCTGACGAAGAATACTGATGCTGTGCTCCGTCTGTTTTTTTTTGGCAGTAAGAATAAATACCGGTCCTCATTCGGCGTTGTTATTAGGGAGCGGCCTGTACAATTTGTTAACATCTACTCACATTACCATCATCTTGGAATCGTTGCCAAAGCCTGGAGATGACACTCTGGGCGATCTAAGTTCCTCGGATACTTCCAGCTGGGTACGTCCTAATTTATTTGTCGATCCGTTAATTTTACCACGAAAAAAATCATCAGAAGTATAAAATATTCGTAAATAATTTATAAATAAGGTAAAAAGTGATGCTTTTATACATCATATTAAAATTATTATCAATATGTGCTTCATGTGAATTTCAACATTTCATGTCTTAATGGAAATTAATAGTTATACTGAAGTTTTTCGCAAACGAAGTTCCCATGTTTAATAATGATATTTACATTTCACTACTTGAAATTTTTGGGACATAATATTTAGGTGTAGCAAATAGGTAGACAATTATAAAAATTTAAAATTTATTTAAACTAAAATAAAAGAACATTGATTAAAAAAAACCAGTTTTAGAGAGAACAACAAAGAATTTCCACATCTTTCTGTCTCATACAAAGTTAGAATACATATATATATATATTTATAAATTGAAGGAAAATGTTTAAAAATCGAATCATGCAGGTATTCCTTATTTCTAACAAATATTTCTACATCTTCCTGAATATTTTTTGAAGGACGATAAAAAAAATACTAATATCATATCATAAATTGCGATTATTTTATTTGTGGAGTAATGATAACATAATAACAAATTTTAGATGTGGCAAACATATAGACATTGACAAAAATTAAATTATTATTTAAACTAAAATGATAGATCATTTATTTAAAAAAACAATCCAACTTAGAAAGAACAACAAAGTGTTTCTGTATCTTTCTGTCACATACAAAGTTCGAGAATATATATAAATCGAACGAAATAGTCAAATAGAATCACGTAAGTAGACCTTATTTCCAACAAATATTTCTACATCTACTTGAATATTTATTTGACGGACGATAAAAATACAGAAAGATGCTAACGGGATCTAAAAAAAGCTGCACCAATTCAAGCATGAACAAATAAAATTGCCGTGAAATCTTATTTGAGAACTCCGTGTATCATTCGAATGAGGCCATGTTCCATTTCCTTCGGAATATCGAGCGTCAGGTATTGCCACCTAAGAAATGCGAAAAAGCAATCCTGCAGACGATAGAGTAGCGAAGAATACACATAGAAGCAGACAATTTTTTTTTTTTATTCCCGAGAAGAATATTCCCTCCAATTTCCTTTTCATGTGAGGCTCAATTTTGGAATAGTGAGCGGATATCATTGCAATGTCAATTTGGTTCCAGAATATCCAGCCAAATAGCTACTTCCAAATCTGAAAAAGGTGTGAAATGCTTTTTTTTATTATTATTGTTTTCTTTTTTTTTGGATTCTATTCTTGGCGAAATACATAAATTTTGACATATGCTTGTTTCGATAGTTTCGAATTCTATCTAGTAGATATTATGAATGTATAAATCGATTTATTAATATAGTTTAACTTTTAATGAAATTATTTTAATTTTTTATCACTCTGAATGGTAGTTTTCACATCATAGGTAAAAATTCTATACATTTTCGAATCAGTTTTTAATAAGAAAAACATTTAACTTTTCTGTAAATTTCAATTTAAATATTACCATAATTTCTTATTTACTTACATAGGAAAGAAAAAGAAATATTATAAACTTTTTATGTTTGACGGAAACTGCTCCACATTTGTGCTAGATCTGTACCAGATTGAAAATATTGTTTATTGTTGTTGCATCTCATCCCACTTGGTCGACAGCAACATCTACACCATGTCCATGAACTCGTGTGTCTTAAACCAACGAATCATGATGAAAGGTAAAAAAATGCAATTTCTGTTTGTCATTGACCTTATTGCACAAATATATGGGGCACCCAAAGGGAGAAGTCTGTTTTTAACCCCTCCCAGTTATACTTCTGGGCAGCAGTGGGTACCCATTTTAGTCACCTTTTACGACATGCATGGGCTAGAGTGGGGCTATTCTAACCCGGACCCACACGGCCAAAAAAATATTGTGTTATATTAAAAAAGTATTGTTTTATTTATTTATTGGTGATAATAACTGCAATAAACATTTTTATTCTTCATTGGCAAAACAGTCCCATGGTGAACCAAGGCCGTCTACCTACTGGCAGATTTTTAGAGGTTTGGTTTGCCGCTTTACTGTCATTTTGTGCACCATCTGGGCTAATTAGACCAATATCTACAATTTAACGTGGATTCCAAACCATTAAGAAATATCCATGTCACCTCCAGAATTCCAACCTGAAGCCAGTTGTACCAATGGCCCAACAGCCAGCCAATTATCCATCTGGCTACCACGAATTCTTGAAAACAAAAAATTGTTCTTACTCTCATCAGAATCACCCACTAAGCCAGGAGGCGGAGATTGAAAAATTGACCCTATGTACTTTAATTAAAAAGCCATGTCTTTGTTTCTCAATCTCTTTGAAAGACGGTCTGATGGCCAATTGGCTAGCTCTGGCTCTGGCCACAGGCTTAAGATTCGAATCCTGGTTGTGGCATGGATGTTTTTGTGGTTCGGAATCTATGCCATAGCCAGGATTCCTGAAATAGCATGCCACAACTGGGATTCAAACCTAAAGCCTGTGGTACCAAAGGCCAGAGTGCTAACCAATTGGCCATCATGACGCGATAGATTTTTGGAGAGCAGATGTTGTCTTTTTACTGGGCAGGGTTGTTTGCCCTACACCGAACACTCTATAGTCATGTGGACCTATGGTTTAAAGTAGATTCTGAAGCACTACAAAAATTGATGGCACCCGGAACCTGTGGCTCAGAGCGCTAGTCACTCGGCCATCAAACCCCAATAAACACTTTGATTTAGTATATTAAACTACGTATTGAAAAACCAATTTCTGCATACATAACTCAAGAAAAGGGTTAATTTAAAATGTACTAGACATAACTAATAAAAAGTATTATTAGCCTTTTCAATATTAGTTAATTTAAATTGGATGGATTAATCATGACTGAGCTTTTCTAAGCAGTAACTCATTTAATTTGATATCATCGAATAATGTTATGGACATCAGGATTAGATCTTGATGGAATTAAATCCCAATCCTACATCTTCATTACTTTAATAAGTTCCTCATAGATTATATATGGGATTGGTCCAATCTCATCCTGTTCATTATTCATGTTTCATTTCAGTAGGAGATGAAGCTGAATTCCGACCATTCGTTGATTGGTTAGATTGCAAGCTAGTTATAGAATAGTAAGTAGTCATATAAATGTAATTACTTTTTACACTAGATAGACTCATTTATTGGAATTTTTAAACACGAATTTAAGTGTTTATGATTATTAATTTACATTTATTGGAATATTTTAAACACGAATTTAAGTGTTTATGATTATTACTTTTATTTACTGCTCATTTATTGAATGGTTAGTTTTTGTATTGTCTGGAATTCAGTTGTCCACTTAACAAAGAACACTTAAAATTGTACTCTTATGTAGAAAATCTTAAAAAGAAAATCATGTTTTGAAACATGATTTTCTGCATTGAACTGTCTTATGAGTGTTTATCTGATTTCATTTGCGTGTAACAGAAATACGAGCCTAGAAAATCTTTCTTTTTATGTAGTGTGACACCCATGTTGTTTTTCTAATTTTAATTATACTATTATTACGCCACATCACTGTGCCTAGAGTTGAATTGCCCCTTTACAGTTTGGGAATGATGTGGGTGGTACGGTTCTACTCTCATCTTGTGCACATTTTAGGCTAATTAGACAGGGACCTACACTTTAAAGTGGATTCCAAACCACTAACAAACACTACGACGAATCTAGTGCAATGATGTGCAGCAGACCTTAATTATCACATGGCGTGATGCACGAAACCATAAGGGGCTCACTCTGTATACAGGAGGAAAACTTCGGCCTGTTCAGTTACTTCAGAGAAAAAAATATATAAATAACGCTTCTGATCGACTCGATGCAGAACTCTATCCCTTCTTCTTTAAAATACCCTCCTTTTAAGACGGGGGGGTCAGCTTCCCTCATTTCTCACTGGAGTAGACATTTCTCAGCTCATGGTCGATCACCCATCACAATGAAACAACTCATGATGTAGCTCACATTCAATCTGTAATTGTTTTGACCTGTGAATTTCGCACAGACATTCGCTAATTTTCTGAATCTCACTATACATGATACCGAATATCTTTTTTATCAGATTTGAGTGACAGGTTGTTCTCATTAGTACAAAAACTCTAATTTCATGTAATATAACTACCCACAATAAAGCTCGTCTGCTGTCAAATTTGAGGAGTTTATTATATATTTGTCAAATAACACACATTCCTCTCTTCTGGGAAGGAAATGCCAAAACTCTTCTAGTGAGAAAAAATGCTACAATACACAGAAAATAGCAGAAATGAAACAACACCATCTAAATAAATATGCGGTTTATTAGTACACCCATAAACTAACATGATCAAAAGCACCATAGGTAAACCAAGGATTCATATAATTTCATGGCAGAATCTTAAAAATTCCAGATGTTACAGAAGGATATACCGGCATGGTGTTCTATAGCCTGAATGTGTACTAAAGCTTGATTTGTACCAAGTCTGGTATAGGCCAATCGTTATAGATATCCGTATAATTCGTTTTGATCTAACGACAACTATCTAAAAACAAGGTTACCGATATTACAAACATTCAAAATGAATATATCTCTGAATTTACTTCCTCGGATATCATTGGCGTATAAGCTCAGTGCTTACCCATTATACTCCTCAGTTACGAAACCTAGATGCATATCCGCTAGTTTTGTATTAGTGTGATCATCCATACTATTACTTGAAATGAAAATGTAACAGAATGCTAAAAAATGCTACACTAGCTCTGAAGTAGTAATAATTCACATGACATTAAAACGGAAATAATTTTCATATTCATTGGAATTAAAGGAAATTTTAGGAACATATATCATCAATAGTTTCTTAAGCAAAGTTAAAAATGATCTTGAAGTGACAAGTTTAAAAATATAAATTCATATCTCTTCCCCTTGTCATTGAAAAATAAATAAATAAATAAATCTGAAATATCGAAGAGCTCTGAAATTCGTTCTGCATTAGATTCAGAAAGTCAAAGAAAATAATTCAACGAAAGGTTTTCTTTTCTTTATTTGAAGTTTACCTCAACCAAAATCAAGTAAAGTCACAGAGCCTCGTGGAATCACTCGGCATTTTAACCTGTTTTTGCCTTTTCTCTGCCATCACCAGCAGACGATTTACTTTTTAAAAAGAACCAAACGATTTTTTTTTTGTGTATTTTCTTTCTTTCATTCTCTTACTCAGAGGGCAGACGGAATATTTGAAAAGCTCTTTCTACTTTGAGACCAACCCAGGGTCCTATTTACGGGCAAGACTTCAAAGGAGGCCCGCCAAAAGCCAAACGATATCAGCCTCCACCCCCTTGTTTGTTTTCTGTGTTTCGAATGAACACAAAACTGTGCACAGGGGGATCTTAGAATGGAATGTCCCGCCTAAGATGAATCGTTTGCTGTTTTCTGACCGCCGTCAACTCCTCCCCTTGCACAACCCTATCTTTTTTTTTTTTTCTTCTGGTGCTCGCGGTTGTGTTACTACAGGGATTTTTCTGGTACATTTGAAAGGGAAAAGTGGTTGCCGGGAGGGAAAAAATCCCTCGTTTGCATGGGGTTGCTGAATTCTATTTGGGTTTCTTTTGTATCGAGAGATTGAAACGTTTGCAGATTTATTTATTTATTTTCTTAGACTCCACCAAGCAAAAAGCTTTGAAAGGAAAATATGGATGTTGGGAGCTAAAGCTGTTGACGTTTATGGAAAAGTTTTACATACATCAAAGCAGAAGTATACAAACAGACGTGTCTGGGTTTTCAAATATGGCAAAAATGCATTCGAATTCGGACAGTCCAAGAACTAAACTGACCAATACAGCTTTCAGAGAAAACTACAATATCCATTCTGACTTTGAAATGCAATGCAGCTATTTAGTTGTTGTCTGGAATATCTGAAAGTAACTGGAATAAAGATATTCCGGAAATATATTTTCCTATTTTGAATTTATTTTTATTTTCTCAATAAAACTAGTATTTCATCATAAAAAGTTAAAAGTGGAAATTTTAAAAATACAAATATTAGCAATAAAATTACATAGCAAATGCTGCATTTGATATCAATAGTCATAATTAATATTAATATCAGTTTATTCAAGATTTGGACCTGAATGGCCGAGTGGCTGGCGCTCGGTGCCACAGGTTTCGGGTTCGAGTCTCGCCGGTGCCATGGATGTTTGTAGTGGTTCGAATCCACTTTAAACCGTAGGTCCCGGTCTAATAGGATCGTAGAACGTTGAGGGGGCATTGTGACTCCCCTTCCGTGGCTTATCTTCAAGTTGCACGCGCCCCTGGGTAATGCAAAGTGAGTAACGTCCTTTAAGGCATCCAAGACCAAGCTCTCTAAGTGTTTGCCAGCTGCATTAGAAAACAAAATTATTCAAGATTTGTAAAAATATACTTAGAATTTTCTATTGTCCAATATAATTTTATCTTACCATTAGCAAATTATTGAAAAGTTTTATTGTTGCACTTATTATAATCTTCTGTGTTAATAATTTCAGAATAGATAAATAATGTAGTTATAAAGTAAAGTAATGCAGCTACATAGTTGTATTCCTTGCCTGAAATAACGATATTTCGGAATATGTTTTCATATTTTGAATTTTTACTTTTCAATAAAACTAAAATTTTATCACAAAAAGTTAAAAGTCGAAACTTTGTAATTACAAAATTTTAATACAAAATCAGCAAAGCAATTGATATTAATAGTCATAATAAATATTAATCCCACAATATTAAATAAAGTATTTATAATTTTTTATCGTCTAAGATAATTTTATCTTACAATTGCATATATCAAATTATTAAAAAGTTTTATTATTACACGTATTGTTATTTTCTGTGTTAACACTTTGAGAATAAATAAATAATGCAGCTATAAAATAATACAGTTATATAGGTATATTCCATGTCTGAAAGTAGCTGAAATAATGATACTTCGGAATACTTTTTCACATTTTGTATTTTTTTTTTTTTTTTTTTTTTTTTTTACTTTTTCGATAAAACTAGAATTTTATCACAAAATGTTTAAAAATCGAAATTTTAAAATTACAATATGTTACTAATAAAATTGCACAGCCTGCATTTGATGTTAATAATCATAATCAATATTAATCCCACTATCTTAAAAAAGTACTTATAATTTTATCTTACCATTGCATATATTAAATTATTGAAAAAGTTTTATTGTTGCACTTACTATTATCTTCTATGTTAATAATTTCAGAATAGATAAATAATGTAGCTATAAATTATATAGTTGTTTTCCTTGTCTGAAATGTCTCAAAGTAGCTGAAATAACGATATTTCGGAATATTTTTCATATTTTGAATTTTTTTACTTTTTTCAGTAAAACTAGTATTTCATCATAAAAAGTTAAAAGTCAAATTTAAAAATTACGAAATTTTAGTACAAAGTCAGCAAAACAATTAATATTAATAATCATAATTAATATTAATCCCACTATATTAAAAAATAAAACTATAACTATAAACTATATTATTTTTTTTATCGTCCAAAATAAATATTCTTGACATTGCATATATCAAATTTTTCAAAAGATTTTTTATTGTTACACTTATTATTATCGTTTGCGTTGATAATTTTAGAACGTAAAAATAATTTATCAGGAAACAGTATATTTATATTTTAAAAAAATAACAAAAAATGCAATGGAACATAAAATAAAATAAATAGTTCTAATTATGTTCAAAGATCGCAAATGAATTGTATATAGGTTCCACTTATTCTTTTCACAAGATAAAATGATTACTATTTTTAAATTTTAATTCATTTTTAAGAACCATCATTTTTCTTGCTTTTTAAGTCAATCTTTAACTTATAATTTAGATTTAGTTATACTTCATTTTGAATTATTATTATCATTTTTTTTCATTTTTCACAATGACCCTATTTGTTTTCTGGGTAATTGTTATTGAAACATGCTCGAAATTATTATCCATAACAACTTATAATAAATTATAGAATAAGCGTTGTAATTCTGTATCAACTCTATGCTACATCATTAACTACTTGATTAAAATTTTATTATTATGTATATCGAATTGTTTTTCTTTTCTTGTAGTTATGTATCATTTAAAAAAAAATTCCATGTTTTCATAAAAGAAGGTTTCATAATATCCTAGTTATCGTTTTTATTCAGTATTTATAGTTTTTATTCTATTCGATATTTATCGTTTTTATTTATGTTTTTCACAAATCCTTGTTCTAATTTCGAATTGTTTTTAGGCTACACTTTAGAAAATTATTTAAAATTATTTAAATTGAAATGTCATAGGCATTTGTAGTTTTTTTTTTTTTTTTTTTTCGATTATGTCTCATTTCCTAAATTCATTCGTTATCTGTAAAAATTTCCACATAATAGATTTATGGTTTGTTGTTGTTTACTATTCCTTATTTCTGAAAATCGTTTACTGATTGCATATACATTTTCACACTAAATATTTCGAATTGAAATTTTTACTTGCACTTCATTTCAAAAAATAAATAAATAAATATAAATAAATAAAATAAAAATAACAAATTAAATTTCAAATTAATTTTTTTCTTTTCTCTCCTTTTTTCAGCCAGAATAGTAAAAAAATCATTCCAATATTTGAAAGAAAATGGTAATTAATTTAATTTAATTTAATTTAATTTGCTTATTTTTAATAATGGCTTTTTCAGAAAATTATCTGTTACTTTCATGAAAATTTTGATATCATACTTTTAAAAATTGTATTATTATTATTTTTATTTTTACTTGATTATGCACAATGTTGAAAAACATCAATTATTTGCAAGAAGTATGTCTACTCTTCACATTTAAAACCACTATTTTTTGTGTGCTAATTTTAATAAACATATGATTCCATTACATTAAATTATCAGCTATTTGATTGAAAATTCTTTTGCCTCATATTTCAAGGCACTTTTTTTTGTATGGTAATTATGTTCACATAATGGTCTTTCTCATCTATGCACAAAAGACTACTCTATCAGTAGGTCCTATAGCCTTAATGTAAACATCGCCGTCCGATACTACCCAAAGTATGCTGTTTGACATCAATTAAAATACAAGATTCTGCAAAAGGATTTGTTTCATAAGAATAAACTCCACGCCGTCACTCGACAAGTCAGTAAGAAAATTCTTTACAAAAAGTCACTTTTTTTGTATCGTAATTTTATCCACGTAATTTTATCTATGCACAAAGAACTACTCTCCGAGTAAATCTTATAGCCTTAATGTTTTTTTCTAATGCAGCTGGCAAACACTTAGACAGCTGTCTTGGATGCCTTAAGGCAAGCGCTGCACAGACGTTACTCACTTTGCATTACCCATGGAGCGCGTGTAACTTGAAGACAAGCCCACGGACGTGGAGTAACAATTTCCCCGCAACGCTCTACCATCCTATTAGACCGGGACCTACCGTTTAAAGTGGATTTCGAACCGCTATACACATCCATGGCACCGCCGGGATTCGAACTCGAAACCTGTGGTACTAGCGCTAGCCACTCGGCCATCAGGCCCTAACTTTCATATAATTGAAATAAACATATGATTCCATTACATGAAATCATCAGCTATGTGATCGAAAACTCTTTTGCCACATATTTCAGGCCACTTTTTGTATTGTAATTTTATTCGTAATTTTATCCATTATTACGTCCGTATCGTATCATAATGGTCTATTCTATTATTCATTATGCACGAAGGACTACTCAACAAATAGATATTATAGCCTTAATGTAAACATAACCGTCCGATACTACCAAAAGTAGGCTGTTTGACATCAATTAAGGTACAAGATTCTACAAAAGGATTTGTTCCATAAGAATAAACTCCACCCCATCATTCGTCAAGGCAAAAAGAAAATTCTTAAAAAAAGTCATTTTTTTATCGTAATTTTATCCACATAATAGTCTATTTCATATGCACAAAGGACTATCTATGTATATAATGCTCTATTTCATCTATGCACATTTATTTCATCTATACTCTATGAGTAGATCCTATACCCTTAATGTAAACATCGCTGTCCAATACTACTAAGACTATGCTGTTTGACATGAATTAAAATACAAGATACTACAGAAGGATTTGTTCCATAAGTATAAACTCCACATAATGGTCTATTAAATGGAGTTTCAATCGTCAAGGGAAGAAGGAAAATTATTAAACAAAGTCACTTTTTGTATCGTAATTTTATCCACATAAGGGTCTATTTAATCTATGCACGAGTAGGTCCTATAGCCTTAATGTAAACATCGTTGTCCAATACTACTTAAAATATGCTGTTTGACATCAATTAAAATACAAGGTTCTACAAAAGGATTTGTTCCATAAGAATAAACCCCACCCCGTCACTCGTCAAGGCAGAAGAAAAATTCAAAAAAAAAAAAAATAAGTCGACCTCTCAGTACCAATTTGAACAGACCCTCCTCATGCTCCAGTACCTCCCCCTAGCTGACGGTGCTCAAACAGGAGGGAGACAGGGATCATTGTTTGACTTCACTTCTCTTCAGTCCCCCCCGACAGATGGCCTCGACAAAGAATGTAGACTCCTCTGGAAGTCATATCACGTAATTGAGACATCCAAAAGCTTAGTTGTCAATTTCGACTTTCAGTTTTGTTGTTCTCTTGAAAAATCTCGAGTACCTTACAGACGATTATGTTTTAGGAGAGGGGTGGGGGGATTGGAATAGAAAAAAGTTAGGAGCCATGCCTTCCCCAGCCTCAGAGATTCGCTTGTTAGAAAACGGTGTTTTGAAAAGTCTTTTATTGTGATAGTTGATTGATGGCATAACAAACTTTTGACTTAACTTGTATATATAGGTGTTTTTATTTTTATTTTTATTTATTATTATTATTATTATTATTTCCAGTTTTATTCATTATTATTATAATTTTTATTTTTGTGTTGGAATGGTAAAATAGAAAATATTTTTCTCTTTCAAATGACATAATTATATGCATAGAAAAAAACAACGAATAAAAAAGAAGACATTGAATATAAAAAATAGTATTGATTTGAATTACAGTAAGGGGGTGAAAGTTTCTAGGCAGGTAATAAATACATGATGGGTAAACTTTATAGACGGATAAGAATTCTATAAGATTATTTTTTATTTTATTTCATTGTGATTAATCATTTTTATTTCTTATACGTACATAAAACAACAATTATGGAATATATTTTAATACATGGATGATAGGTTGTTTTTTTATGTTCAAAAAGTGAATCGGTTATAAATATTTTATAATTTTAAACGCATGAACTATTTCTGTCTATTTTCTATGAAGATTTCTGTCAAATATATAAAGAGGTGATAGGAAAAAAAAAACATCTTTAGTCCTTTGGTATTTGTCAACATTTTTTTTGTTTAATACATATATATATATATATATATATTATTGTTATTAAAAAATATAATACTAAAAACAATATTTATTGATTTTCTACTCAAAATAAAAAAAAAAATATTGTGTTACATCAATCGTTAGTCTGCATTCAGAATATCTGTTTATAATTCATTGTTTTGAGAAATTTTGCATCTGTTGAGAACAATACTTCTTTCAGAGATAAGATCTCAACAAACCCGGCTAGTTCAGTCGGTAGCGCACGAGATTCTTAATCTCGGGGTCGTGGGTTCGAGCCCCACGTTGGGCGAGTTTTTTTTTCTCCCTACTACTGTTTTAATTCTTTTCCTTGTTTATTTAGTAATTATGTCATTATCTTTGAATTATATCAATATAAACTATTAAATAAAGTATAAATTACTATAATATACTATACTCTAAATTACTACAGATATTAATATACAGGGTGATTATAATTAAAGTCCCACTTTCAAAATTCTGTAAAAAAAAAAAGAACCACTTGTCACAATGATTTCAAATTTGAACCGAAGATACTTGAAGAAGGGTGAAACGGTATGGCATAAAAAAAATAAATAAAAGAATCCAAAAACAATTTCCCCCGATTTTTCCCATCCAATTTGATGTGATCTTGCCGTATTGGATGGACTTTCCACTAACAGCGCCACAACTGTTGAATGATTTGGAAGTCATTTTTCCGTCAAAAAACCGAGAAACAATCAAGCTTATTGAACACTACAGTTGGTTTAATCAGCAACTCATGTCAAATACGTTGTAATTTCTATTCAAAATATCATTGGTAACTGTATTCACTTTCTTTATGCCACTTACAGCGCTATTTATTAATACACTTTGGAACTATTTTTGATGCCGTACCGTTTTCCTCTTCTTCAAGTATCTTTAGTTCAAATTTCAACTTATTGTGACGAGTGGTTCTTTTTTACAACATTTTGAAAGTGGGACTCTAATTATAATCAACCTGTATATATAGTCCATGGCACATCATCGGTATACAAATGAAATATTGATAAGTAATTTTCTTAATATTTAGCCGTGTTGTCTTTCTCCGCGATTAGGGACCATTTTCTTCTGAGCAGGTTCGAGTCCTGGCGGCGGAATGGACGTTTGTGAGTGGTTCGGAATCCACGTTATGCTGTAGGTCAGGTCTGATTAATCTAGAGCAGGGGTCTCCAAACTACGGCCCGCCAGTGTCGTCAATCCGGCCCGCGGCTGAGAATAGATTATTGTTTCGGTAATAAGTTGGATAAGAAAAACCAGAATGATATTTACTTTCTAGGCAAAACTTAATGACAAGCATAATACGTAGAAAATTGAACTTAAGCATAACAAATAACAAATAATTGAAATGAATCCAACTAACATTATAAATTAGTGTACATCCCGCGGTTACCCTCTGTAGTTATGTTGGGGTATCGCATATGTATGTATATCGATGTTTGGAATGTATGTATCCTGAATCAAACATATGATTTTTTTATCCTGGAAATCCCTCAGGAACGGAAAAGCTAAATGAACGCGAATGAAACCACGGGGTAACCACTTGTGACAAAAAAAAACACTAATGAGATTTATGTAATTGTGATTTTTCACTGACAATGGTTTGTAGTCGTGGATCAATTTTACTTGTACCAATTATTAAAAGAGATTTAAGATGCTCATCGGTTAACTCAGAACTGTGAAAAAAAAACATTTTTATGTACTTCATTTTGGAGACTGTTTTCCCAGTAGTAAGGAGTAGTAGTAGAAAGTAGTAAGTAGTACCAAAAACAGAAAACAGCCCATGAGCAAATTTATGTAAATTATCAAATTGTATCAGTGGAAGACTCTTATAAAACTCCAACAAAGATGAGTTTTGATATTTGTTCTTAATTATATCACTGCAATGTAAATCAATAATTTACATTAATTTTTTGTAGTAATTGAACCAGCGACTCTAGTCATATCTGTGTCATATTATTTATACTTTTAAACAAATATACATTGTAATATTATTAGTCGACTGATTTCACCTCTTCAACAGAATAGAAATTTTTTGGCAGGTTGCCTAAATTCTTCTGGATCAAAACAATGGTCGATTAACTTCTTTTTCCCGCTGAATTGCCCAATTCCACTATTTTATATATGTATAGAAGAGTTCAATAACATTTAGAAAAAAACTTCGATTTCTGTTAACAAAAAATGACATGAATGCATTTTTCAACATTTTTTTTCATATATGTTTCAAAAATTTAGATAAAAAAAAAAAAAAAAAATAGCGTGAAGTGAAAAAACAATAAGCCGTAAACGCAATTAATATGTCATTAGGAAATTTCAGATAAAAGAAAAGCATAACAAAAAATTATTTGTGTCGTATAAAAAAAATTTTTTTCTTCTTCAATAAGAGTACAAAAAAATTAATATCCTCTGAGGGAGAAAAAATAAATAATTCCATTTTTCACTATCCTGTTTTCCTAAACATGACAAATACGATTTTAATAACATTGAACTCAATAATATTTTGTCTCTTTATTTATTTTTATTTATTCTCGATGTTTTATCAGAACGTGCGGAAAAAAAAATTCCAAACGATTTCGAAGCTTTAGAGAACTAAAGGATAAAATCTTCTGCATATTGTAAGCGGAAAACAAACGATAAACCTGAAGTAGATCTATCATTTCTCTGTCTGTAGATTTATCTGGGTAGTATTTGTGTTACTGGGGCAATTTTCTGAGAACGCGAAATATGTAAATCCCCAATTCGAAAAAGCGATAAAATATATTCCTCGTGTACCGGTTGCGCATACGTTTCTACTGCTTCATGATGAATTGTTTACTGTTTTCTGTTTGTGCATCAAAACACGTTCACAAATTAGAAGAATCACTGCCCCCTTTCCCTCCATCTCTGAATAATCTACTCAGAGATGGAGGGAAAAAATCAGAACGGTGGGCAGCTTCTGAATATGTGATGGAGCACCCGTAAGTAGAAGTCTGACTTTTTGCTCCGTGACGCTCTTACATTCATATTAGACCGGAACCTACGGCTTAAAATGGATTCAGAACCACTGCAAACATCCATGGCACCTCCTGGACTCAAACTCGAAACCTGTGGTACCGAGCGCCAGAATGCTAACCACTCGGACATCAAGCCCCCTAGGAAGAGGGCGGAAACGATTTGCGAATGAAACTATCGAAGTCACTACTGCTGGGGTTGAAAGAACCTCCACTTCCAGTTAATCTTCAGCAAGTGCTCGATCGGTGTCACGTGAGTTGGCGTTTTCGTGGTCGATAGTACGAAAAATTCTGTAATCCATTTTAAAATGGTAGATCCACGTGTTGCAAATGCTGCAACCTTAAGATCACCAAACAAGCTATGAATTTGCATCACAATTTTTGACTAGAATAGAAGTTGATGAGGCATGGCTTTAGAAAATTAAATGATAAGATGAGGTTTCAGTTTTCTTTAGATGGAGCTGTGAATAATATGGGGTGCTTCACCACCGCATATGGGGTGCTTCACCACCAGATGTCCTGCACCAACAACCACTCTTTCTGGGCCTGAATGGTCGAGTGGCTAGCGCTCTGGCGCTCGGCACCACAGTTCGGTTCGAGTCCCGGCGGTGACACGGATGTTTGTAGTGGTTCGGAATCCACTTTAAGCCGTAGGTTCCGGTCTAATATGAATGTAAGAGCGTCACGGAGCAAAAAAGTCAGACTTCTACTTACGGGTGCTCCATCACAATAGAAGCTGCCCCCTTTCCCTCCATCTCTGAGTAGATTATTCATAGGATGTCCATCCGCACTGCAGGACATTGAGGATTAGTCACAACAACCACTTCTTTCTGATTATGTGACTGCATGGTGGGGATTTACTGCTGATTTTATCTTCAAACCGTTTTTCTTTGAAACTTCCACTCTTCAAGGTCCTAAAACCTGCTCTGTCAAGAGTGAACGACGACGACAGGTCATTCCTGCTTTGTTGTAGGAACGGCAATATTTGCAGATCACTGTCTTCATGCAAAATGGAACAACTTCTCGCATTGGGACCAATTCAAAGAGCTCCTTCGTGCTAGCTTTGGCAAAAATCGTGTAGTATCCAGAGCTTTCCCGGATGGCTGGTCTTCTCGTTCACCAGACTTAAATCCATGTGATTTATGGTTGCGAGAATTATGTAGGAGGAATTAAGACTTTACCTGAGTTGAAATCCAGCGTCACACACCATGTTGTTGAAATTCCATGTTGATAGTTTCTTTTCCCTATCATTAAACACGTTATAATGACCTTCCAACACGTAATTGACGTCAGTGGAGCACACGTTGAGCATGATCTGTACTTGAATAAATTTTAATGGTTCTGACAAATATTTGTGTCTTCTTTAGGCGCCACAATTCCCATTGGTGGTCAAAATTAGAAACATTTTTTTATTGCAGTAATCTTTTCCCCGTGATCCATATACCGTAAATACCAAGTTTCTTCAAAATCCGCTTGGTAGAACGGGTTATAGAAAGGTCTGAATAGGGTCACTTTAATTATATTTACCCTGTATATTACTGTTATATATATATTACACGGATATATATAACTGTTTGTGGGAGTAAAATTTCATAAATTATATTTCAATGAATAATTACAGCTATTGACAGCCTAAAAAGCCTGTAAAGAAATCGTTCATCGAAATTTATTAACTTTTGGGTTAACATTGTAAGTAAGTATGGACATTCTTATTCTAGATTCTCAATTTTATTTTAAATTTGGTGATGCACCATATAGTTTCCAAAATGTTATATTTGAAAATCTCTTTATTGTATTTTTGTTCAAACAGAAGAAAAGATAATGATTTTAAGAATATCTAATGATTTAGTATTATTTTTATTTTTAAATTAAAGAATCCATTTAAATTAGGCTATTTATTTCGAAATATTTTTATTCAATAACAAAAAGTTTAAATTTATTTAAAAATTTTAATTTTTACAATATTCTATTCTTAAAATCAAATAAATCCAATCATAGTCAGCTAAAGATATCTGTAAAATTGCCATCTTGAAAACCATCTTTCATATGCAATGGTAAATAAATATAGATGGAACAAGAATAGAATAAATTAGTAACATTACTTATTATATATTATATATATTAGGTTATCTCATATAATTGTAAAAAGTATTATCGTTATATTTGACATTATTAATAATGAGTCCAATTTTTGCACAAAGAAACAAAATATGATATAGTTTCACAAAAGATTATAGTTAAACAGTAAAAAAAAAAAAAAATTAGAACATTATTTTTACAATTCTGACTGAAATCTGCATTTGGTAGAAGATGAGGAGTCATCATAATAAAAAGTTCTCACACAAAATAATCAGAATATAGCCATTAGTCAAATAAACCATTCAGATCTTCAATTTCTTTCCTTTTAGGATCACATCATTAAACCTGGAACGTTTCTCATAATATCGCTCGGTTTCCGCTTTCAAAAAAAAATAAAAAAACAAATAAAAAAATAGTTTGAGGCGTAAAAGGAACTCTTTCAAGAAAATTGAAAAATCTAACAAATTGGCAAATTCAAAATTCGAAAACCAGCTCGACACAAAAGCTCTGCAACATCGATTAATCGATTGTGAACCATGACACGAGCCACGGATAAGGAATCGGAAACTTTTAAATTATCGGCAATTGGAATATGGCAACACTGAGAAAGATGGATTAAAATCAGAATTCGAATAGAAAAGGCAAATAAATATTCCATTTCCTGCAATACATATCTATCTATATATTAAATAGCTCTTTCTTGAAAATAAACCATTCTTTAATTCTGTTTAAAAAAAAGCTACAACAGCACATAGAAGTTTTTGTTGACACTGTCGATTTTCTTTCGGCAAAGTTATTTCCTTCCCAATAACTATGCTTCAAGATCTGGAGAATATGGCATCGCCAAGTTGTGTATGCCAGCAAAATAAACTTTTCTTTTCACTTCATTTTAAAAGTATCATTTATCTGAAAGTATACTTTATTTTTTGAAGAAGGCAAGGAAAAAAAAAGTCATAAATTACAGTCACTACAAATAGCGATTTGTTGCCGTTTGGCATTTTTGAACAGCACTGCTAGAAATAAAAATGAAGGATGAAATGAAGGAAAAAAGATTAAAGAACAAATTTTTGGTCCAAAGCCTACCTATTTGTGGAATATCTAAAATATTTTTTTGTTGAATATCTGTCTAGTTTTTTTTTTTTTTTTTTTGTTGCTTTTTTTTTTTTTTTTTTTGGATGAACTTTTGTTTTCAATTGTATAACAAAACTTTCAAGGAACTTGTAACTTGTATTATCTAATAAAGTATTGCATTCAGTCATGGTGGTTTTACCTTGATTCGAATCAACGACATTCTTCTAATTTGTGAACTTGTTTTGATATACAAACAGGAAAAACAGTAAACAATTCGTCATGAAGCAGTAGAAACGTACATGGCCAACCGACACATGCGGAATATATATTTATCGCTTTTTCGAATGTGGGGATTTACATATTTCACATTCTCAGAAAATTGCCCCGTAACACAAAAGCTATCCAGAAAATCTACTACACAGAAATGATAGATCTACTTCAGGTTTATTGCTTGTTTTTCGTTTAGAATATGCAGAAGATTTTATCCTTATTTCTCTAATGTTTCGAAATCGTTTGGCATTTTTTGGAACGTTTTGATGAAACATCGAATATAAATAAATAAATAAATAAAAAGACAAGATATTATAATCCAATCTTATTAAAATCGTATTTGTCATGTTTAGAAAAACAGGAGAGCGAAAAATGGAATTATATATATATTTTTTTCTGAGAGGATATTGCATTTTTTCTATTTTTATTGAAGCTGAAACAATTTTTTTCGACAAAAGAAATTTTTGTTATGGTGTTTTTTATCTGGAATTTCCTAATGGCATATTAATTGCGTTTACAGCTTATTGTTTTTCACTTCACGCCATATTTTTTTTTTTTTGTTTCATTCAAAATTTGAAACATATAGGAAATAAAACTCAAAAAATGCATTCATGTTATTGTTTGTTAATAGAACTCACAGTTTTTATTTTTATTGAATATCATTGTACTACTTCTATACATATATAAATAGTGGAATAGGGCAATTCAGTCTGAAAAAGAAGTTAATCGTCCATTGTTTTTATCCAGAACAATTTTGGCAACTTGCCAAAAACTATCAGATTGTTGAAGAAATGAAATCAGTGGACTAATAATATTACAATGTATATTTGTTTAGCAGTATAGATAATATGATACAATGCCCAACTATGACTTGTTGGGTTATGTTGTGCTGAATTTATAACTATTTTGAAAAAAGACTGTTGGTGAATTCTCGCCTTCATTATAATAATGGCTCATTTGGTTTGTCGCTCTACGGTCATTTTTTTGGACACTTTAGTCTAATTAGACCTGCAGTTTAACGTGGATTCGAACCACTCACAAACATCAATTCCACTGCCAGGATTCGAACTGGAAGCCTGTAGTACCAACGGCCACAACACTAGCCAATTGGCCATCAGGCGACCCAATTTTAAAGAACGTTTGCAAAGCTACAGTTATGTACAAAAAATTACGATGGAACCAAAGATATGACGTTTAACCAATAATTTGCTTTCTCTTTTATAATTAGAAGCCTGTTGAACCAAAGGCCATAGTCACTATATTATGGATCAAATTAAAATGCTCTTTATTAATATATTTCGCTGGCATCGTGTTGGAAATATATATTTTTTTCTCATATATAATAGAAATGGGAGCAAAGTTCCTTAAAAAAGATTACAGTACGTATTTCCATATATTGAAGATAATATTTGGTTCTTAATAGAGTTATCAACGAATTTGTGGGCTTCATACTCTGTAAATGCCGGAATTTATTTTAATAATTATGTAAATAGTAAAAATTTTGAAATAAAAAATATACACAGAATAATTTATATATGAAATAAAATGTATGTGCAAAAAATAGTTAGCAGAGTTAGATGGGATTAGCTACTATACATTAAAATTTTAATTTATTAAATTTTACTCCCACACGTATATATGTGGAAGTTTGTAATGGTACAGAATTCACTTTAAACCATAGGTCGCGGTCTAACATGATAGACCGGGTTATTGTTATTCCATGCCCGTAGCTTATCTTCAAGATACATGCACCACTTGCGTAGTTCTAAGTGAGTGACGTCGCTGCAACTATTGCCATACGGCATTAAAGACAACTGTCTAAGTGTTTTCCAGCTGCATTAGAACAAAAAAACTCCCGTATATATATATTATATTACTAAAAATGGAACTACTATTAAACTATTACTAATTTTTTTCACATTATATATTATTCCATATATATATATAGGTTACACTTATATTATAAATATATATTAATCTATTATTACACGGATATATATATCCGTGTGTGTGGGAATAAAATTTCTTAAATTTTATTTTTAAGGAATAATCATAGCTAATAACAGCCTATCTTTTTCAGATTTATTTAATGGACAGAACTCGCCGACATGCAAAACATTTAATGTCTTGTAAAGGGAATGGACATTTTTATTCTAGATTCTCAATTTTATTTTAAATTTTGTGATGCACCTTGTAATTTCCAAAACGTTACATTTAGAAATCTCTTTAATGCATTTAGTTCAAATACAAGAAAATATAATGATTTAAAAAATATCTGATGATTTAACATTAATTTTTATTTTTCAATTAAAAATCCATTTAAATTAGGGTGAGACATCTTTTGAAAAATTTTTATTCAACAATAAAAAGTTTTAATGCATTTAAACAATTTTAATTTTTTTTTTGGAATATTTTATTCGTAAAATCAAATAAAATGTAATCCTAGTTCGCTAAAGATATCTGTAAAATTGCCATCAAACCATCTTTCATATGCAATGGCAAATAAATATAGATTGGAACAAGAATAGAATAAATTAGTATCATTAATTATGATATATTATCTATATTAGGTTATCTCAGATAACTGTAAAAAAGTATTATCGTCATATGTGACATTATTAATAATGCATCCAATTTTTGCACAAAGAAACGAAATATGATATAGTTTCACAAAAGATTATAGTTCAACTATACAAAAAAAAAAAAATTCAGAACATTATTTTTACAATCATGACTGAAATCTGCATTTGGTAGAAGATGAGGAGTCATCATAATAAAAAGTTCTCACACACAAAATAATCAGAATATAGTCATTAGGCAAATAAACCATTCAGATCTTCGAATTTCTTTCCTTTTTTGGCTCACATCATTAAGTCTGGAATCTTTCTCATAATATCGCTTGGTTTCCGCTTTCAAAAAAGAAAGAAAAAAATGTTTTTGATGCGTAAAAATGAAATCTTTCCAAGAAAAATTGAAAAATGTAAAGAATTGACAAATTCAAAATTCGAAAACCAGCTCGATACAAAAGCTCTGCAACATCGATTAATCGATTGTGAACCATGACACGAGCCACGGATAAGGAATCGAAAATTTTAAATTATCGACAATCGGAATATGGCAACACTGAGAAAGATGGATTAAAATCAGCATTCGAATAGAAAAATGCAAAAAAAAGTATTCCATTGCGTTTTTGCATTACATATCAATATATTAAATAACACATTCTTGGAAATAAAACATTCTTTAATTCTGTTTGAAAAAAAGTTACAACAGCGCCTGGAAGTTTTTGTTGACACTGTCGATTTTCTTTCAAATAAAAAATTATTTTCTTCCCAATAACTACACTTCAAAAGCAGGAGAACATAGTGTCGCCAAGTTGTGAATGCCAGCAAAAGAAACTTTTCTTTTCACTTCATTTTGAAAGTATCATTTATCTTAAAGTATACTGTTCTTTGAAGAAAGCAAGAAAAATGTCATAAATTACAGTCACTACAAAAAGCGATTTGTTGCCGTTTGGCGCTTTCGAAAAGCACTGCGAAAAATAAAATATGATTGAAGAACGAATTTTTGGTCTAACGCCTACCTATTTGTGGAATATCTAAAATATTTTTTACTTTAAGTTTGTTTGCTACTTTTTTTTTTTTTTTTGAACTTTTGTTTTGTATACCAAAACTTTCAATAAAATAATTTGAAGTGAAAGAGTGAAACAAGAAAAAGAAAGAAGGAAAAAGAAAGGAAAGAGAGGAGGGAAAAGAAGGAAAGAAAAAGAAAAGGAAGGGGATAAAAGAAAGAGTGGAAGGAAAAGAAAGAAGAGAAAAAAGAAAGAAATGAAAACATTTAAATTATCTACTATCAGAATATGGCAAACACTGAGAAAGATGAAATAAAATCAGAATTCGAATAGAAAAATGCAAAATAAATATTCCGTTTCCTGCAATACATATCTATATATAAAATAATATTTTTTGGAAATAAAACATTCTTTAATTCTGTTTGAAAAAAAGTTACAGCAGCGCATGGAAGTTTTGTTGACACTGTCGATTTTCTTTCGGCAAAGTTATTTTCTTCCCAATAACTATACTTCAAAGAGCAGGAGAATATGGCGTCGCCAAGTTGTGTATGCCAGCAAAAGAAACTTTTTTCTTTTCACTTCATTTTGAAAGTATCATCTGAAAGTATACTTTTTTCTTTCAGGAAGCAGGAAAAAAATGTCATAAATTACAGTCACTACAAATAGCGATTTGTTGCCGTTTGGCGTTTTCGAAAAGAACGGCGAAAAATTAAAAAATGATTGAAGAACAAATTTTTGGTCCAACGCCTACTTATTTGTAGAATATCTAAAATGTGTTTTACTAAGTTTTTTTTTTTTTTTGTTGTTGTTTTATTCTTTTTTATGGATGAACTTTTGTTTCCTATTGTATAACAAAACTTTCAATAAACTTGTAACTTGTATTATTTACTAAAGCAGTTCATTCAGTACATAAACTATTATGATTTCATATACGACACGTTATTTTATGGAAAACGAAGCAGTTTCTTTCTAATGCAAAAAAAAAAAAAGGAAAAACGAAGGAAAAAGAAAGAAAGTAAGAGGGAAAAGAAGGAAAAAAAAGAAAGAAAGAAAGAGAGGAAAATAGAAAAGAAAGAATGAAGGGAAATACAGAAAGGAAGAAGAAAAAAGAAGGAAAGAAAGAGGGAAAAGAATGTATTATTTCATGCTTCTCCCCTTTCTCGTACTTTTCCTTTCTTTCCTTTTCTTTTCCCTTCTTTCCTTTTTTCTATTTTAAAGGAGGAAAAAGAAAGAAGGTAAAAAAAAAAAAAAAAGAAAGAAGAGAGAGTAGAAAGAAAGAATGAAAAAAAGAAAGAAAGAAGGGAAAAATGAAAAAAAGGGGGAAAAGAAAGAAATAAAAAGGGAAAAGAAAAGAGAGAAAATAGAAATAATAAGAGGAAGAAGAGAAAAAGAAGGAAGAAAGAATGAAAAAAAAAAAAGGAAGAAAGAAATAAAAAGAAGGGAAGAAAATAAAGAAATAAAAGAAAGAAGGGAGAAAGAAAAGAAAGCAAGAAGGGAAAAAGAAAGAAAGAAGGGAAAAAAAAAGAAAGAAAAAGAAAGAAAGAGGAGGGGGAAAAAGGAAAATGGAAAGAAATCAAAGAAAAAAAATTAGTAGAAAATAATTGTATAATCTTAAAGACTAATTCTTAGCATTTTTTTGCAAATAATTTTCGAGTTTTGGATGATATTTCTCCTAGTTACATAACAATAATGAGATAAATTTTGATGTGATAATTTTTTTAGCATAATTATAAAAGATATTTGCATTTTAAATTCAGTTAATTTGTTAATTGAATTATTCAGTTTATTAATTGAATTGATTAATATATCAGGTAATAATGAATTTAGCCTTAAGTAAAAAATTATTAATTATTTCTGTTACTTCATTCTAGACATTTTCATCCACTACGACTCTAATTGGCAAAGTGGACTAGACTGCCCCCTAGGGTCCAGGGGAGCGATAAAGGTGGGGTTGATAATAACCTCGAATGCATTTGGGGGCCTTTAATACAAGTTAAGGGTCATTGAAAAGAAGGAAGAAAAGAGAAAAAAAAGAGCAAAACGTTTCGTCGATAGTTCAAAGATGATTACCAGCAATTCTGCCTGCAAAAGCAGATACCTTCAGCTTATAGTATCTTTTATTTAAATTTAAATTCTTTAGAGAAAAAATAATATATTTACTTTTTATTTTTATATTTTATTTATTTATTTTTGAAAATATAAAACTCTTTTTTTTTTTCCACAAATGTATGCTACATAATCCAACTAAAGGTTAAGATAAATTATATGTCTTCAAAAAGAATATTTTTAGGGACAAAGGATTTGTTATATGGGACAAAAATCTAGGAATACTGCACCAGGTAGCTTGGCTATTGATAAGAGAAGCTTACATATGATGCCATAATCACCTATGAGTTTTTTCGCTTCTTAAAGCTGTGACTCCAACATGTGTCACCAGTGAATGCGAACCTATGTTATTCTGCATGCTAGCACAATGGTGTGTCCAATGTTAAAATAGGCAGCTAGCACTCAATCTATCTCATGTTTGCATTATCTGGCAGTTTAATGCGAGGAGAGTCGAGGGGCGATAGAATACAAAAGCTTTTCGCATTGATAGCCAGGCTCACTGATAAAATTTTCCCTGGTTTATTTCCTATATGATATGCAAATATATGGCAATTGTCACTAAAAATCCTCCAAGAAGGTAATGTCCTCCTCTCATTACCGATTGGGCTGTTCATGGCATGCACATAAATGGAATACGAGGCCCATAAATGTTCATCAAAATGGGAGTCTCTTGTTCCACTTATCTATACCAAGATCAGTCCACCGGTGTTCAACAACAATGATGAACCTCATGTTTCATTTATAAATGTCAAGAATAACCCATCGATGTTCATTAAAAATGGTGAGCCTCTTGTTCCTGTTATGTATGCCAAGATTTCATCGATGTTCAACAAGAACGGTGAGCCTCGTGTTCTTATCTATGCCAAGATCAGTCCATGTAATGGTGAACCTCATGTTTCATTTATATATGTCAAGAATAACCCATCGATGTTCAACAAGAACGGTGAACCTCTTGTTCCTGTTATGTATGCCAAGATTTAATCGATGTTCAACAAGAACGGTGAGCCTCTTGTTCCTGTTATGTATGCCAAGATTTCATCGATGTTCAACAAGAACGGTGAGCCTCTTGTTCCTATTATGTATGCCAAGAACAGTCCACCTGTGTTCAACAACAATTGCGAGTCTTGTATTTCATTTATATATGTCAAGTACAACCCATCTATGTTTAACAAAAATGATGAGCCTCTTGTTCTTATTATGTGCCAAGATGAGTCCAAGGTGTTCAACCAAAAGGTCCGTGTTCCACTTATGAATTCAAGAACAGGGTAAACTGACTTCCGCCGGACTTTTAGGAGTAATTGCAACTATTCGTCTGTGATTTGGGTGCCTCCACCTATGAATTTTTACCAAGAGCGTCACGTGGTAGTTTTAGAAATCGATTCAGAATTGCGCTGTTGACGTGGAGCTGTTGGTTCTGTGAAAACGACTTTTAGGGAACATTCTTCTTCCAAGCTTCTGCCTTGGACCAGTTACCATCAACTCTGTATATAGATTGTAAATATTGCTTGTAAATAAATGAAGGTGGCATAAATGTTTTTGGATTAATAAATACTTCTCGAACCACTAGAAATAACCAGAAACCTGAACCACCCATAGAAAGAACCACGATACTCGTAGCAACATACCTAATTATCGATACGAGAAGTTTATAAAAGTTGCCACTATCTTCAATTAGTCTCATGGCTTTTGAAATCTGTAAAATCAATGAATGCCCACAACGATCACTAATTGTTCACGTAATCACGATTTGAACTACATAATAATTGCAGTTATAATTACAGGGCTGAGTTAAACTTTTGTTTAATTTCATAAAAACAACATAAATAAATTGTTTTTATTTATTAAAAGAATCTCATTATAACGCACAAGACTATTATAAGAAAATTTTTCACTTCTTGGCATTTTTTTTTATATTGATAAGTTTATTTTATTGCTCGTTCTACTACTATTAATTAATTTTTATAGATAATTGAGTAGTTATTATTCATTAAAAATATAATTTATGAAATTTTACACCCCCACACACGCATATATTTATGTATGCTTCTGTGTGGGTGTAAAATTTTCATAAATTATATTTTTAAAGAATAATAACTAATCTTACCTAACATTATAATTTAAAAATTTAGGCGATGCAATTTTGTAATTGATATTGAATTTTCTGCACATACATTTTATTTCATATGTAAATTATTCTGTGTATATTTCCCATTTAAATATTTTTTAATATTTGAGTAATTATTAAAATAAATTATAATTTCCAGCATTTACAGTGTATGAAACTCCTTAATTTGTTGATAACTTTATTGAATACCAAATATTATCTTTATTATGGGAATACGTACTATAATCTTTTAAGAGAACTTCGTTCATATGTTTATTATATCTGAAAAAAAAACCATCAATAATAAAATATAATAAAAGACATAAAAACATAAATAAATTTCAGTTCATTGACAGCTAAAAATGTTAACAAAGAACATTTTAATTTGATCCTTAATATAGTGACTATTGCCATTGGCACCACAGGCTTCAGGTACGAATTCTGGCGGTGGCATGGATGTATGTGAGTGGCTCGGAATTCAATTAGACGTTAAACTATAATTTCCAGTCTAATTAGCCTAAATTGTACTGCAAATGACTGGAGAGACAAACCAAACCAAATCTTTAAAATAGAAACATGTTGTTAGTTTTATTCAATGGCTTAGAAACTGCTTTATCACTTTTTCATCCTTTTTCTTTCTTTCTTTTTTCCACTTTTCTTTCTTTTTCTTTCTTTTTCCTTCTTTTCTTTCTTTTTCCCCCTCTTGTTTCCTTTCTTTCTTTCCCTTTCTATCTGTCTTTCTTTCTTTCCCTTCTTTCTTTCTTTCCTTCTTTCTTCCTTTTCCTTTTTTTCTCTTCTTTCTTTTCCGTTTTCCTTTTCTCTCTTTTCCCTTCTTTCTATTTTCTGTTCTTTTTTTCGATCAGAAAGAAATTGTTTTGTTTTCCATAAAATAACCCGTCGCATGTGTAATCATAATAGTTTGGGTAATGAATGTAATGCTTTAGTAAATAATGCAAGTTACAAATTATTACACAATAGGAAACAAAAGTTCATCCATAAAAACAGAATAATGTAATAAAAAAACTTAAAGTACAAAAATATTTCAGATATTCCACAAATAGGTAGGCGTTGGACCAAAAATTTGTTGTTCAATATCTTTTTATTTTTCGCCATGTTCGAAAACGCCAAACGACAACAAATCGTTATTTGTAGTGTTTGTAATTTATGACATTTTTTTCCTTGTTTTCTTCAAAAAAATAAAGTATACTTTCAGATAAATGATACTTTCAAAATGAAGTGAAAAAAAAAGATTCTTTTGCTGGCATACACAACTTGGCGACGCCATATTCTCCAGCTCTTGAAGTATAGTTTTGGGAAGAACATAACTTTGCTGAAAGAAAATCGACAGTGTCAACAAAAACTTCCTTGCGCTGCTGTAACTTTTTTTCAAACAGAATTAAAGAATGTTTTATTTCCAAGAAAGAGATATTTAATATATAGATATGTAATGCAAGAAACTCAATGGAATTATTTTTTTTTTTTTTTACATTTTCTATTCGAATGCTGATTTTAATCCATCTTTCTCAGTGTTGCAATATTCCGATTGTCCATAATTTAAAAGTTTCCGATTCCTTATCCATGGCTCGTGTCATGGTTCACAATCGATTAATCGATGTTGCAGAGCTTTTGTATCGAGCTGGTTTTCGAATTTTGAATTTGCCAATTCGTTAGATATCAAATTTCACTTTCGTTTCAATTTTCTTGGAAAGAATTCATTTTTACGCCTGAAACCATTTTTTTATTTCTTTTTGAAAGCGGAAACCGAGCGATATTACGAGAAAGATTCCAGGTTTAATGATATGAGCCAAAAAGGAAAGAAATTCGAAGATCTGAAGGGTTTATTTGCCTAATGGCTATATTCTACTTATTTTGTGTGAGAAATTTTTATTATGATGACTCCTCATCTTCTACCAAAAGCAGATTTGAGTCGTGATTGTAAAAATAATGTTCTGATTTTTTTTTGTATAGTTTTACTATAATCTATTGTGAAACTATATCATATTTCGTTTCTTTTGTGCAAAAATTGGATGCATTATTAATAATGTCAAATTTAACGATAATACTTTTTTACAGTTATCTGAGATAACCTAATATAGGATAATATATTATATGTAATGTTACTAATTTATTCTGTTCTTGTTCCATCTATATTTATTTGCCATTGCATATGAAAGATGGTTTTCAAGATGGCAATTTTACAGATATCTTTAGCGAACTAGGATTACATTTTATTTGATTTTAAGAATAGAATATTGCAAAAATTAAAATTTTTAAATACATTAAAACTTTTTTTATTATTGAATAAATATATTTCGAAAGATGTCTTAGTCTAATTTAAATGGATTCTTTTTAATTGAAAAATAAAATAATACTAATAAAATAAAATTAGATATTCTTAAAATCATTATCTTTTCTAAAAACCCTTAAGAGATTTCCATACATAACATTTTGAAATTATTGTTAAGGGAATGCAATTTGTAATCTTTTAAAGGAACTTCGTTCACATGCCTATCATATGTGGGGAAAACAAAAATAATAAAATATAATATAAAAAAATAAAAAGCATAAATAAATTGCAGCTCAATGACAGCAAAAATGTTAACAAAGAGCATTTTAATTAGCTCCTTAATATATTGACTATGGCCTTTGGAAATATAGGCTTCAGATTCGAATCCTCTCGGTGGCATGGATGTTTTGTTAGTGGTTCGGAATCATGTTAAACTGCAGGCCTCGGTTTCTAATTAGCCTAAAGTGTGCCCAAAATGACCATAGAGTGACAAAATCAAACGAGCTATTAATATAGTGAAGACGAGAATTCACCAACAGTATTTTTTCAAAATAGTTATAAATTCAACACAACATAACCCAACAAGTCATAATTGGGCACTGTATCACATTATCTATACTACTAAAGAAATATACATTGTAATATAATTTTAGTCCAATGATTTCACTTCTTCAACAGACTGGAAAGTTTTTGGCAAGTTGCCAAAATTGTTCTGGATAAAAAAACAATGGACGATTAACTTTCTGTTTTCAGTCTGAATTGCCCTATTCCATTATTTATATATGTATAGAAGTAGTGCAATGATATTCAATAAAAATAAAAACTGTGAGTTCTATTAACAAAAATAACATGAATGCAGTTTTTGAGTTTTATTTCCCTATATGTTCCAAATTTTGAATTTAACAAAAAAAAAAATGGCGTGATGTGAAAAAACAATAAGCCGTAAACGCAATTAATATGCCATTAGAAATTCCAGATAAAAAACACCATAACAAAAATTTCTTTTGTCGAAAAAAAAAAAAATTGTTTCAGCTTCAATAAAAATAGAAAAAATGCAATATCTTCTCAGAAAAAATATATAATTCCATTTTTCACTATCCTGTTTTTCTAAACATGACAAATACGATTTTAATAACATTGAACTCTATAATATTTTGTCTTTTTTTATGTATTATCAAAACGTTCCACGCAACCGAACGATTTCGAAGCTTTAGAGAACTAAAGGATAAAATTCTTCTGCTTATTCTAAACGAAAAACAAAACGATAAACCTGAAGTAGATCTATCATTTCTCTGTAGTAGATTTTTTGGATAGCTTTTTGTGTTACGGGGAAATTTTCGAGAACGCGAATTGTAAATCCCCTACATTCGAAAAAAGCGATAAAAATATATTCCACGTGTACCGGTTGAGTATACGTTTCTATTGCTACACGATGAATTATTTACTGTTTTTCTGTTTGTGTATCAAAACAAGTTACAAATTAGAACAACGCCGTTTATTCGAATCAAGGTAAAACCACCTTGTCATTTGATATCCTTTATGAAACTCTTAGATTTTTTAAAAACATTTGAAAGGAAACTGAAAAATATTTTTTTCATTGCAATAAATATGTTTTTACACGTTTGTATAAAATATTTTTTTTTAATAAATATTTTTAAATTACTTTAGAATGCTTGTAAGACACAGACATTATACTTAGTAAAACATATACTTTTACACTTCTAAGACACAGAATTCACGCATTTAATCTTTATATATATACTTCTTCTATATATGTGTTTTTTTACTAGACGCCTCCAAAACGGCTTGACTGATTTTGATGAAATTTTGTTGTGTGTGTTTGACAAAACATGGAGAATGTATTTATGATCTCCTTTGTTGTAAATCGCCACCAGAGGGTTCTGCAGTCTATCAACTTCTATACCGTTCAACCCATCGCTATGAAAATTGATAATAATATGCATTCGAGCAGGGAAAATAGGTTATTGCTATCCACTGTATAGTTCGCGCTATTCACTTGCCATCAGAGGGTGCTGCAGCATTTCATCTTATATACCGTTCAAACGATATCCATGAAAATGAGTATGCACATAGATTGGAACAGGGAGAATACGATTATTTTCTACGAATTCTATTATTCTAGTATACTATTTTCTGCGAATTGATTTCTATGATTTCTACGTATACGATTATTTTTTACGATGCCTTTTTAGCAGGACAATGCATGCCGGGTTCTAGTATATATATATTTATATTTATATGTAATTAGTTTTCGGTTGATTAAATGAAGCAAGGCGAGCAATAGTATTTCAAATAATATGTTAATATTGATATGCAAACAATTTCTAAGAGACGCCATTTATCAATCCATAATCATATCCATTGCTACATACAAAGTAGTGACGTCCTTTGAAGTTGGAGAAATGAATAAGTAAACAGCATAACAGGACTTTAATTGATAATAATTTGACTATACATATGTATAAAACATATTAAACCCTTTTATTTATTTCTATTCCTTTCTTTTATTACTTACCCTTTCTTCCTTTTCTCTTCGCCCTTTTCTTTCTTTCCCTCCTTTCTTCCTTTCTTTTCACTTTCTTCTTCCCCCCTTTCCTTTCTTTTTCTCTTCTTTCTGTCTTTTCCTTTTTTTCTCTTTTCCCTTCGTTTTTTTTTTTTTTTTTTTTTTTTCGAAAAGAAAGAAATTGTTTCGCTTTCTGTAAAATAACGTGACTCATATTAAATCCTAATAGTTTAGGTACTGAACGCAGTGCCTTAGTAAATAATACATAGTTACTATTTTATTGAAAGTTTTATTTCACAATTGAAAACAAAAGTTCCTCCCTAAAAACAGAATAATGTAACAAAAAAATTCAAAGTAAAAATATTTTAGATATTCCACAAATAGGTAGGCGTTGGACCAAAACATTTGTTGCTCAATCTCTTTATATTCAAATCTTTTCGTTTTATTTTTCGCCGTGCTTTTCAAAACGCCAAACGGCAACAAATCGCTATTTGTAGTGACTGTAATTTATGACATTTTTTCTTGCTTTCTTCAAAGAAATAAAGTATACTTTCAGATAAATAATACTTTCAAAATGAAGTGAAAGGAAAAAGTTTCTTTTGCTGGCATACACAACTTGGCGACGCCATATTCTCCAGCTCTTGAAGTATAGTTATTGGAAAGAAAAATAACTTTGCCGAAAGAAAATCGACAGTGTCAACAAAAACTTTCGTGCGCTGTAGTAACTTTTTTTTCAAACAGAATTAAAAGAATGTTTTATTTTCAAGAAAGAGGTATTTAATATATAGATATGTAATGCAGGAAATGCAATGGAATACTTTTTTTGCATTTTTCTATTCGAATGCTGATTTTAATCCATTTTTCTCAGTGTTGCCATATTCCGATTGTCAATAATTTTCCTTTCATTCTTTTTCTTCCTCTTCTTTCTTTTCTTTCTTTTCCTTTCTTTCTTTCTTCCTCTTCTTCTTTTCTTTCTTTTCCTTTCTTTCCTTTCTTTCTTTCTTCCTCTTCTTTTTTTTTTCTTTTCCTTTCTTTTCTATCTTCTTCACCCCTCTCTTTCTTTCTTTTTTTTTCTTCTCCCTTTCTTTCTTTTCTCTTTTTTAAAATTGGATTTCCCTTTTCCTTTCTTTTCTATTAATCCTGTCTTTTTTTTTTTCCTTTTTCTTTCCAATTTACTTTTCCTCTCTACTTTCTTCCTTAATTTTCCCTTTTCCTTTTTCCCTTCCTTCTTCCTTTTCCTGTCTTTTATTTCTTTCTTTTAATTTATTATTTCTTTACCTTTCCTTTTCTTTTCCTTTCACTTCTTTCTTTTTTTCTACTTTATTTCTTTTCCCTCCTTTCTTTCTTTTTCCTTCTTCTTCCTTTCTTTTTCTCTCTTCTTCCTTTGTTTCTTTTCTTTCTTTCTTTTTCTCTTTTCTTCTTTTTTTTTTTCCTCTTTTGCCGCTTTTTTTTTTTTTTTTTTTTTTTGTTATCGATGAGAAAGAAATTTTCTTTTTCCTTAAGAATAACGTGACGCATATGAAATCATAATAGTTTGGGTACTGAAAGCAACGCTTTAGTAAATAATACAAGTTACAAGTTTTTTTGAAAGTTTTGTTATACAATTGAAAAACAAAAAACAGAATAAAGTTGAAAAAAAAAAAACTTAAAGTACAAAAATATTTTAGATACTCCCCAAATAGGTGTAAGCGTTGGACCAAAAAAATTTGTTCCTCAATCTCTTTTTAGTCAAATTCTTCATTTTTATTTTCCGCGGTTTTCTTCAAAGACGCCTAACGGCAACAAATCACTATTTGTAGTGACTGTAATTTATGAAATTTTTCTTCTTTCTTCAAAAAATAAAGCATACTTTCAGATAAATGGTACTTTCAGATAAATGGTACTTTCAGATAAATGGTACTTTCAAAATGAAGTGAAAAGAAAAATTTCTTTTGCTGGCATATAAAAACTTGGCGACACCATATTCTCCAGCTCTTGAAGTGTAGTTATTGGGAAGAAAATAACTTTTTCCGAAAGAAAATCGACAGTGTCAACAAAAACTTCCATGCGCTGCTGTAACCTTTTTTTTTTTTTCAAACAGAATTAAAGAATATTTTATTTCCAGGAAAAAGCTATTTAATATATAGATATGTAATGCAAGAAGCGGAATTTTTCTATTCGAATGCCGATTTTAATCCATCTTTCTCAGTGTTGCCATATTCCGATTGTCCATAATTTAAAAGTTTCCGATTCCTTATCCGTGGCTCGTGTCATGGTTCAGAATCGATTAATCGATGTTTCAGAGCTTTTGTATCGAGCTGGTTTTCGAATTTCGAATTTGCCAATTCGTTAGATTTTTCAATATTTTCTTGAAAGAATTCATTTTTACGCCTCAAACCATTTTTTTTTTTTAATTTTTTTTGAAAGCGGAAACCGAGCGTTATTATGAGAAAGATTCCAGGTTTAATGACGTGATCCTAAAAAGGAAAGAAATTGAAGATCTGAATGGTTTATTTGCCTAATGGCTATATTCTGCTTATTTTGTGTGAGAACTTTTATTATGATGACTCCTCATCTTCTACCAAATGCAGATTTCAGTCATGATTGTAAAAATAACGTTCTAATTTTTTTTTTTTTGTATAGTTTAACTATAATCTTTTGTGAAACTATATCATATTTCGTTTCTTTGTGCAAAAATTGGATGCATTATTAATAATGTCAAATATAACGATAATACTTTTTACAGTTATCTGAGTCCTAATATAGTTGAAATATTATAAGTAATTTTATTAATTTACCCTATTCTTGTTTCCTCTATATTTATTTACCATTGTATATGAAAGTGTATCATTGCTGGCGTTTCTAAAGATGGTAATTTTTCTGATATATTTTTCAGATGTAATATCTTGAAGGACTATTTTAAGAATATAATATTGCAAAAATGAACTGTTTAAATGCATTAAAACATTATTATTAGTATTTAATGAATATATTTTAAAAATCTTGATAATATTTATTAAAATATTTCGATTTAATTATCAATAAAATATTTTGAAAGGACTCTTGTTTAATAAAAATATTTTGATATCTTGAGAGGACTATGATTGGATTTTATTTGATGTTATGAATAGAATATTGTAAAAATTAAAACTTTTTAATGCATTAAAACATTTTATTGTTGAATAAAAATATTTCGAAAGATGTCTTTCTGAAAGATGAAAGATTCTTTGGTAGAAAAATAAAAAGTAATACTAAATCATTAGATTTTCTTAAAACTATAATCTTTTTTTTTTTCTGTAAAATATTAATAAGCATAATAATAATAAAATAATACTAAGCATCCTTTGGCATATCATATATCCAAGAGTAAGAAAGAACTTTATATCCGAAAGCACTTTGTCTCTTGGTTCTACATATTTCATGCATTGAAACAAAAATGTGCTCAACTGCTTCCGAAATTTGTATATCTGTTATAATGAAGAGGAAGTCAGGCCAAATCTATGGAGTTTAGAATTACTAGATATGTCTTTGTGCGAAACCTGGATATAAGAATATCTTCTTTTCGATGATCAGGAAAAAGTCTATGAGAAGGTTTAATACTATTCAAATGATAGAATTCCTGAACATATTTGCTACCTATTTGTCACTATTATGTTGCTTTTATCTGTGCTTTTTGTTGAAATGTGAGATCTTCTGGTGATATCCAGTGAAATATTGTTGTATCTGCTGCAGATCAGCTAGAATCAGCTAGTTCATTCTCTGTAATACCAAGTGTCCTGGGAAGCAGATGAATTGATGGATAAAAAAATGCTATTGCAAATAACTTTCTAATTGTAAGTGCTTGGTGTTTGTTAACGTGTAAATAAAGTTGTGAGTTCCCCAAACTGTATCTCAAGCATCTCAACCTAATCACACCAACAAGTGGGTTGAAACATTCGTAGGCTGACACATAGATGGCGTTACTAGTATTAAATCCATATAATTTTTAGTTACCCCTAACCTTCAAAATACACGTGTATAATTTGACAGCTGTTGCACTATTAATACGTGAGTTATAGTATTTTTAGTGAAGCAACTTTTGTTAGTTTGAAAAAGGATAAAAAGGAATTTCGTGTGTTGATAAAGCATTGCATTTTGGCGAAAAAAATAATATTGAAGCCAAGGTTTGGCTTGATAAACATTATTCGGACTTTGCACCAGAAAATCAACCGTAGAGAAGGGGTTTGCTAAATTTAAACTAGGCGAAATGAGCAGCAAAGACGATGCACGCAGTGGACACCCCAAAGAGGCGGTCACCAACGAAAACATCAAAAAATTCCATAAAATAATTTCTGATAACTGTAAAGTGGAGTTGATTGATTGGTTGATTAGCTGAGACCCTAAAGATATCAAAGGAACGTGTTGGACATATCGTGAATGAATATTTGGATATGCGAAAGCTCTGTTCAAAGTGAATGCCGCGCGAGTCACAATAGACCAAAACAACAACGAATTGATGATTCTAAGCAGTGTTTGGAGCTGTTCAATCATAATAAATCATCATAATTTTTGGCCTCGATATGTGACAATGCATGAAACATGGCTCCATCGTTTTCACACCGGAGTCCAATCGACAGTCAGCCGAGTGGACTGCACGTGATGAACACTAAAAATGCTATAGCTGACATACTAATAGTGCAACAGCTGTCAAATGTATGCACATGTTTTTTAAGTTTAGAGCTAATTAAAAATCACATGGATTTAATACAAGTATCTCCATCTATGTGTCAGCCTACGAACTTTTCATCCCGCCTGTTAGTTACAATCAGGTTGCCCAACCTGAACACTACAACTTATTGTTACAATTGCCACTTATTGTTACAGCTTTGAATCTGAGGCTGCTAAGCATATACGCTATCACTAAACCATAAGTTGGGCTGTTGTTGCTTTTTCTATATCGTATGTGGTTGCTTTTTCTATGTTGTATGTGATTGCTTTTTCTATAGTTGCTTTTCCTATATCATATCGACAGCAGTTTTGTGTTTATGATTATGAAAGATCCTGGCATAGTGAAAATATTTTTTTAAAAATATAAATTTGTATTGAATCTTCTTTTAAATTTTTCTTAATTCTTACTATTAAAAACGATAATAATGAATTTCACAAAATACCCAAAATATTTTTTAAAAAAATGTTTTTATTTGTTATTTAAATAGAATTTAACAAATATTGATTTAATAAAATAAAAAAATGAGCTTTCTTAAATTGAGTTAATTTTAATCTTTATATTAAAATAACATGAAAGCGAATTACATTTTTTAATATTCTTTTCACAAATTATTTAAATAAAAATTAATATTCAAATGATTAGCAAGCATCATGCATAAAAAGAAAGTTTTAAAAATGTCAAATGTTTGTATTATTAATTAGTAATTTTCTACAAAAAAGTGCTCCAATAATAAAGTTTCTTTCTTAATCTCAAAAGCAAATGTTTTTCTTTCTAAACGATATCTTAATATCGAATTTTATACTGAATTTCATCTTTTGCAAAGAATATTTTTTTTAATTATCATTACAACAGCTGCCACTACATATTTACATCTGTTTTTTTTTTTTTTTTAAATAAAAACAAAATTGAAGCAAAATTAGACTCACAAAGATTTAACCAGCTGCCTTAAAGTACCTAACATTAAATTTTCAATAATTAGCTTTGCAATTAAATATAAATGATGATATGTTTTTATTATTACTTAAATGAAAGTTTTAATTGAATAAATTAAACGAATGGAAATTTAAAATTTATTTACAAAGCAAACATATAATTCACGAGCTTTTAAAAAAAAAAGGAAAGACATTTTTAAATGCATAAGTTTCCTTCAAATTTTTTTCTTCATTTTAAAGTAATTTCTTGTGGAATTATTTATGAATATTTAAAAACTAATAAGAATGATTTATTTATTTTTTTTTTTTTATATTTCGTAATTTTTTTATCAATAAGCGTCGTCATTATATTACGTTATTTCATTTTTTTAAACAGAAATGTAGACGTTTTGTAAAAACTAATGGATACTTTATTTTTCAAAAATAAGCATACATCGTTTACTGAAATATTTTTTTCATTATTTTCCATGAATATTTAAATAATTTCTTTGTTAATAGTAAAGTTTCATTTGATTTAGAATTTGTATGATAAGAATGTTTCAGTTGTTTTAACTAAATTAACTGAATTGTTAATAACTAACTAATTGTTATTAACAAGTTGTTTTTACTTCACTTATTATGTTTTTCAAATTCATACAATTATATTGAAAGGGCAGGCATGCTAAATAATAAAATTTAAATGAATTTTCGTATTTAAATTTATTTTATGATATTGTTATGAAAGTAATCATATTCTATGTGAATGTAAGTTATGTATATTGTATGTTAAAGTAATTCTTAGTATTAAAAACAATAATTATAATTTTGAAATGGATTTTAAAAAAATATTTTATTTGTTATGTAAATAGAATTTAACAAATATTAATTTCATAAAAGGAAAAAAAAAATGAACTTCCTTAAATTGAGCTAATTTTAAACTTTACATTAAATTTTTTTATCATTCTTTTTAAACAAAAAAATTAATATTCAACTGATTAGCAAGCATTATGAATAAAGCTATTTTAAAAATAGTCAAATGTTTGTATTATTAATTAATAATTTTCTACAAAAAAGTACTTGAATAATAAAGTTTCTTTCTTAATCTCAAAAGCAAATGTTTTTCTTTCTAAACGATATCATAATATCGTTTTGGAAACTGAATTTCATCTTTTGCAAAGGCTAATTTTTTTTTTTAATTTTCATTATAACAGCTGCCACTACATATTTCCATCTGTTTTTTTAAAAAAATAAATAAAATGGGAGCAAAATTAGGCTCACAAAGATTTAGCTAGCTGCCTTAAAGTACCTAACATTAAATTTTCAATAATTAGCTTTACAATTAAATATGAATGATGATATGTTTTTATGATAACTTAAATGAAAGTTTTAATTGAATAAATTAAACGAATGAAAATTTAAATGATTATTTACAAAGCAAACACATAATTCACGAGTTTTAAAAAAGGAAAGGCATTTTTAAATGCATACGTTTCCTCTGAATTTTTATTCTTTATTTGAAAGTAATTTCTTGAGGAGCTATTTATGAATATTTAAACTATTCATAATATTTTTTTTAATATTTCTTTATTTTTTTGTCAATAAGCAGTCGTCTTTATATTACTTTATTTCTTTTATTTAAACAGAAATTGAGACATTTTGTTAAACTAATGGATATTTTTTTTTTCAAAAATAAGAATACATCGTTTATTGAAATATTTCTTTTTTTTTTTTTTCCAAGAATATTTAAATAATTTTTTTGTTAATAGAAAAGTTTCATACGATTTAGAATTTGTAAGATAAGAATGTTTCATTTGTTTTAGTAAATTAACTAAATTGTTAATAACTAATTAATTGCTATTAACTAGTTGTTTTTATTTCATTTATTTTGTTTTTCAAATTCATACAATTATATTGAAAGGGCAGGCATGCTAAATAATAAAATTTAAATGAATTTTCGTATTTAATTGCTATTAACTTGTATTTAACATAATTTATTATACTGTTCTTCAGATTTATGCAATTATATTGAAAGTGAAAAAGACATGGTAAATATTCAAATGTAAATATATTTTTTGTATTTAAATTTATTTTATGATATTGTTATGTCTGAAAATGGGAAAATGTATTTTAACACAATGTATTTGATTACATGATCATAATTTTGAAATGCACAAAAACATTCCAAGAAAAAAATTCTTATATTTTTAAATTATTTAAAAATATAAAAATCAGTGTTAAATAAGCACAAAAATGTGCAAATATATCTTTTAATATCTATAATGATCCAAATAATTATGTGAAATAATTTGATAGGTATTAAAGTAAGTTTTTAAAAATTTATTTCGATTGGGAATTTAATAAAAATAAAACTTAAATTAAAATAAAATTAAATTAAAAATAAAATTAATTAACTTTGTAACTTTTTAACTATTTAATTTGTACATACTGAAGAAACGTGTACATTAAACACTAAGAACTTGGATTACAGCAGGGGCTTGGACAGGAAATTTTGTGAAAAATATTTGGACAAAGAATTGACAATAATATTTGAATTACCAAACAAAGAAATTGAGCATCTAATTCAAAATAGAGACATTCTGAGATACATCAAATCTCAAGCTCTCTCGGGCATGTATAGTACATCGCAGAGATGAGGGAAACATCATTAAAAGGATTATCTTATGTAAATTGTTCAACAATAGAAAGACCAAGGGAAAGGTGGATGTATGGTGTCGAAGAGGATCTTAGACAATAGAAAATTATTAACTGGAAGAGATTGGAATTGGAGCAAGACAGATGGAGAGCTGTCGTGTTGGAGGATCAAACCTGTACAAAGCTGTAATGCCAGCAAAAAAGAACAAAAGAAGAATTAACTTTGTAGATGAAGCTTCTTTCTTAAATAATTTTCAATTCCATGTATAAAAATTATTCATGATATAAAATCATTTCAATATAAAAGATGAGTTGTTATGGCTTCTTTCTAACATCATCAATTGTCGTGCAATTTTAGAAAAATTACAAATTATAGTAAAACTTCTGAAGAAAGCTTCTGTTTAGAAAACATCGAATAAATTACTATGATTATCATATTAGCTCCCTGTTCCATCTTATTCTGAATAAAATACACACGTCATCATCATCTAATTCTGACTCAAATGATTCTAATTATTTATCTACCATATGATTCTGATTGTTATTCTATCATTTGATCCTGATTATTCATCTACCATTTGATTCTGATCATCCTCATCTTCTGCAATTCAATTCATTACTTATCTCTCGCCACATAATAATTTGGCCATTGAACACAGTTATGTTAAACTTTGTTCCACCTGAAAATAACACGCATTTCCAGTATATCCATGCAAGCATTGATTTAAAGAACAATTTTAATTTAAAAAAGAAACGAACTCTGAAATTATTCAAACTTCAGTTCTAAAAGATACTGTTTCGAATTGCTTATCTATCTCAAAGTTATTTGTCTATAAGAAACAGTAAAAAAGAAAAGAAAAAGAATTTAAAAATATAAATGTAAAAAGTAAAAAAAAAAATTCCATTTGTGTGACTGAAAGAAATGATCGAAGATCAGACGATTTCGAGTTATTTGAAACATAGACTTAGAAATCAGCAGTCACCCAAATTTTTTGCACCATTTCTTTTACTGAAAGTTTTCTTTTTCCTCTCTTTCCAATGTTTTCCCTTCACATAGTATTCCAACTCTTTGGGTTTTTCCTTCAGTTATTCTTCCAACTTATTTTTTTACCAATTCCAGAGACCTCCTTTCGATATAGAATACTCTTATTTTGTTTTAAACTAAAAAAATCCTTAATGCAGTTCTTTTCGTTTTGCTTGAAGAGATTGGGATATATTTTAAAATTAAATCGAACGTTTGATTTCAAACTTATCGCTTTCTCTGTACGGAATCGTTTGGCATTTCTACATAGGGAAATGTTTCTTTCTTAAACATATCTGTTTCACAGCCTGATAGATTCAAAAGTACACTCTAAATAAATATTTAAATAAAATGAATTTATTAGAAAAATTCAGAAAACAAAACTTTTCAGGGTGCTTGTTATTTACTATTAGTGGAATTATTATATTATTTATTATATTGTTAATTATTATCATTTATAATAATTATTATTAATTATATTATTTATTATTATTATTTATAATAATATATTATTTATTATAGTATTTATAATTTTATTATTTATAATTTATTGGAATTATTATTGACTAACGATGTTTAATGCACATTTATTTATTTACTTTTTATGAATTTCTATTCATTTGAGATCAAACAAGTAATAAAAAAAAAATTTTTTAACTCAATTCCTACTTTTTTTCACTGTATTGCAGAAAGTCCTTTATAAATAATTTTCATTCATTTTTTTTTTAAGTTTATCTGGCGCCTCCTATTGGTAGATATATGCAACTTAAATCTAAAAAAACTAAAATTAATTAATTAAATTTAATTACTGAATTAATATTTGTAAAGACTGTATTACCATCCAGTGTCATCCACTACAAGTTCCAAAAAAATCTATTTGAACTCAAGTGGAAGAATAAAAAGTATTTTATGAACGATTGAAAATTTGAACAACATATATATAGAGAGAGTGTGAGCTAATAGAAGGAACTGAAAAATAAATAAATGTGCATTAAACATCGTTAGTAAATAATTCCTATAAATAATAAATAATAATAATTATAAATAATATAATAAATAATATATTATTAATTAAATAAATTATTAAACAAATTAATTATTAGTATTATTTTATATTATAAAAGTAATAATTAATAACATAAATAATATAATAATTACAATAATAATTAAGTCCAAGTGCCATGGAGAGTTCACTTTTCTGAATTTTTCTAATTTTATTTTATTTAAATATTTGTTTAGAGTGTACTTTGAATTTATCAAGCTTTAAAACATATATGCTTAAGAAATAATTTTTTTATTCAATTTTTTTAAAGTAAATATTATTTGATTAAAATTTCCCCCCAAAAAATATGGCACTATATAGAAAACCAAACGATTCCATGCAGAGCAAGTGATAAGCTTGAAATCAAACGTTCGATTTAATTTTTAAAATATATCCCAATCTCTTGAAGCAAAACGAAAAGAACTGCATTAAGGAGTTTTTGAGTTTAAAAACAGAATAAAAGTATTCTATATCGAAAGGAGGTCTCTAGAATCGGTAAAAAAAAAAAAAAAAGAATAAAGACGGAAGAATAACTAAAGGAAAAACCCAAAGAGTTGGAACACTATGTGAAGGGAAAAACATTAGAAAGAGAGGAAAAAGAAAAGGAAAAAGAAAATTTTTAGTAAAAGAAATGGCGCAAAAAATTTGGGTGACTGCTGATTTCTAAGTCTATGTTTCAAATAACTCGAAATCGTCTGATCTTCGATCATTTTCTTTCACTCACACAAATGGAATTTTTTTTTTTTATTTCTTTACATTTATTTTTAAACTCTTTTCTATTCTTTTTTCTGTTTCTACAGACAAACAGTTTTGAGATAAATAAGAAATTCGAAACAGTATCTTTTAGAACTGAAGTTTGAATAATTTCAGAGTTCGCTTTTTTTTAAATTTGAATTTAGATGGAATTTTAAATTAATGTTTCATGTCAGATGATATTTTGCACGTTGTTAAATAAAATATAAAAGCTATTAAAGTATAGAACTTAAAAATATACACAGATATATGGAAACAATTATTAATATTGTAACGTCTCGACCTCTACTAGACCTATAACAGCTTCAAGAAGAGGGACACTTTCAGGTTCATAGGAACAATTTAATTTTTATTTACAAGCTTTATATATGTATACAGAACTCTATTTATTACATATTATTATTTAAAAAAAAAAAATGAAAAATAAAGAATTAAATTTGATTCGCAAGTGCAGATTCAAGAAAGATAATTATAAATTAAACCCACGGCGTAATACACGAAACCACAAAGGCTGACTTTGTAAACAAGCGGAATCTCCGGCTAGTTCAATCATTTTCAATAAAAAAAAAAACACTTCTTGTCCACTCGTCGCAGAATTCTCCTCTTTTTCTCCAAATCCTCCTTTTAAGAAAATCCGTCATGAATCAGTTTCCCACACTTCTCATTGAGTAAACATTTTCTCTCCCTTGGTCTTTCACCAATTACGATGCAACAACTCATGGTGTAATCCTTATTAGATCTTTAATTGTTTCGACTTGTGAAGGTCGCATAGACGATCGCTAATTTCATGAGGTCTCATTATCCATGACTCTGATTATCTGCTATCAGATTTCAGTGACAGTTTGTTCTCATTAGTACAAAAAAACACTGATTGATTTAATAAAAAATTTTTCCCAAAAAATTTATCTGCTGTCAAATTTGAGTGATACGGTGTTATTATGCACGTGTTAAAGAATATACATTCGACATTGGGAAAGAAATGTTACAACCTTTACTCATTCGAAAAATGATAAGATATTTACTTATCTGAAATTCTGCCTCTAGAAGAAATAAATCATCATTCATTAAATAATTGAAACAAAAATTTTTAAACAATTAAAAATATATTTATTTTCTTTTGCAAATTTTGCAATGTATTGTTTAATTTTGTACCACATATTCCTTAAATGTTGCATTATAAAAAAAAAAAACCCAATACAAATACAAAACCCCTTACAACATATCACTTCGAATGCTGATGTGTTTTTGCGTCACGTTTTTTTTTTTTTTTTTTTTTTTTTCAAATGTATTTCTTCAAAAATTAATTAATTTATTAATAATCATTTTAATCATTAAATATTCGAGGATTTCTGCTATTTTTTAGGAAAAGAAAAAAAAAATAAAAACACATTTGCAAGAAATTTCATTTCGTATTTCATGTTAAAATAATAAAATTTTATTTCAAAATTTTGCATCATTAAATATGTTTTTGATACAATGGAATTCCTTTTTTTTTTCCTTCTATTAGCTCACACTCTCCTATATATATCTTGTTCAAATTTTCAGTCGTTCATAAAATACTTTTTATTCATCCACTCACGTTGAAATACATTTTTTTAAAATTTGTAGTGGATGACACTTGAAGTAAATACAGTTTTTTTCAAATATTAATTCAGTAAATAAATAAATTAATTAATTTCAGTTTTTTTTAGATTCAATTTGCATGTATCTACCAATAGATGGCGCCAGGTAAACTTAAAAAAAAAATGAATGAAAATTATTTATAAAGGATTTTAAAAATATAGAGAAATAAAAGTAGGAATTGACGTTAAATTTTTTTTTTTTTATATTACTTGTTTATTAATGACATATCTTGCCTTGTAACTTTGAGATTTATGCTTCTCTGATGCTGTTTTATCACAATTTATCCAAATATTTTTGTAAAATATTAGAGAAAAAAAATTAATCAAAATTGAATATTAAACATTTATAAAGGAAGTACTCTAAAACTGGAAATTTCAATGATATAGAATTTCAAAAGAATTTATTTATTATGTATATTCTATTTCATCAAACGTTTCATACGATGCCAGAATAAAAAATAGTTAAAGAATAAAAATATAAGAAGTAAGAATCAAAATTGTTCAGAAAAAAAGGATTTCAACCCTGGGATTCCTTTTATCTGAGAAATAAAATAGTTTAGTACAGGATTTATTCTTTTTATCTGAGGAAAATAATTTATATACATAATAAAATAGTTTTTTAAAACTTTTTGATAAAATAAATGTTTTTATAAAACCAAAAATAATCGTAAATTAACAAAGTAAAATAAATAACACTTTTCTTTCAAATATTTTTCTTTAAAAATAAATAAACAGTTTTAAAACTAATTATTTTTTAATAATCATTTTAATCATTAAATATTCGTGGACTTATCTTTTTAGGAAAAAAAGCGAAACACATTTCAAAGAAATTCGATTAAAATATGATTAAATCGATTAAATAATTATAAAAATTTTATTGATATCGATTAAATAATTCGATAAGAATTAAAATTAAAATTAAATTATTAAATTAATTTTTTAATTAAAATTAATTATTAATTAAAATAAATAATTTCCATTAATTTGTAATTAAATTAAATTATTTCCATTAATTATTAATTAAATTCCATTAAATTTCATGAAATTCCCTTTTATTAGTTAAATGATATATCTTGACTTATCTTGTGTTTTTGAGATTTATTCTGGCTGATGCTGCTTTATCTCAATTTATCCAAATGTTTTTAAAATACTAAAAAAAAATTAATAAAGTTTAAAATTAAACATTTATAAAAGGACTACTCTAAAAATTTAAATGATAATGAAATAAATTATTCAATGAATTTATATATTATGTATATTCTATTTCATCAAACATATCATACGATGCCAGAATCAAAAACAGTTAAACAATAAAAAAGTAAAAAGTAAGAATCAAAATTGTTAAAATTATTTCAACCCTTTGATTATTCCTTTTATGTGAGGATTAAAATAGTTTATCAAAAATATTTCGACAAAATAAATATTTTATATGACCAAAAATTAATCACAAGTTAACAACAACAAAAAATAAATAAATAAAACTTTTCTTTCAAATGTATTTCTCTAAATATTAAATTAATTAGTTTATAAATAATCATTTTAATTATTAAATATTTGTGGGCTTCTGTTATTTCTTAGGAAAATAAAAGAAAAACACATTGTGTATGAAATTTCGTTTTTGTATTTCAAATTAAAATAATAAAAGCTATTTTTCAAAATTTTGTATCATTAAATATGTTTAAGATGCATTGAAATAACTTTTTTTATTAGTTCATTGATGCTGTTTTATCTCAATTCATCCAAATGTTTTGTAAAATATTAGAGCAAAAAAATAAATAAACAAAGTAGAAAATTAAAGATTTATAAAGAAACTACTTTAAAACTCCACATTTCAATAATATAAAATTTTGCACGAATTTATATATTAAAATATTCGATTTCATCAAACATCTTATACGATGCCAAGAATCAAAAATAGTTAAAAGAATAAAGAATAAAGATTTTCAATTCCTTTATCGATTGAGAAAACGATATCGTTCCGTAAATTCCGTTTGTGTTGTGACGTCAGCGAGACTCTCGTTTGCTCGTTAGAGTATTCCTTAACGATTTCCGTTCTTTTTTTTTTATTTCTTTCGCTATTTTTTTTCTATCTACTTTCATTTGTGTTTGAAGCTATAGATAAAATAATCAAATTACAACATCAACAAATGAATTATATTTAGGAAAGGTAAAAACATTTATTTCTATTGCTTTATATTTCATATCGATTGATTTATTTATATTTGAATCAATTGCTTGTTTAAAAACCATTAGTTTGATTTGTAGTGATAATATTTTTGCGTTTATATAAATAACGCATTTAAAAATTTGTTTATATTCATTGAATTAGTTTAATTTTATCATATAAATCAAATTTAAGTTATATATTATAAGTTAAAATATTTTCTTCTTATTTTGAAAGTTAATAATATTGAGAATAAATAAGGATCAAAATGATTTGATTTATATGAAATTGTGAAATTCTTATCAAAAAATAGAAGTAGTTATAAAACTAATAAATTATAATAAGTACAATTTTATATATGCACTAACACGTTAATTTAGTTTATTATTATTATTTTTTTTTGGAATTGAATCAATACAATTTAGAATTCAATTTAGTTTCGTTGTTTATAAAATGTTAATTATAAATATACAAAAACTCGTTAATTTAGTTTTATTATTATTATTTTTTGGAATTGAATTAATACAATTTATTTTTGTTGTTTGTAAAATGTTAATTACAAATATCGCTAATTTAGTTTATTATTATTTTTGGAATTGAAAATACAATTTATTTTTTTTTTCATTATTATTATTATTATTATTTTGGAATTGAATTAATACAATTTAGAATTCAATTTAGTTTCGTTGTTTGTAAAAATGTTAATTATAAATAGGCAATAACACGTTAATTTAGTTTATTCTTCTTGTTTTTCGGAATTGAATCAATTACAATTTAGAATTCAATTTAGTTTCGTTGTTTGTAAAATGCTAATTCTAAAATCTTGTTCAATCCGGAGAGCTTTTATTACACATAAAATCACATATACTATTAAGAAACAGAAAAGAAAGAGAAAAAAAAAAAATTTGAAAATTTAATTTCAAAAGTTTCTTTGTTTAAATATGACATGAATCATATAAAATTGCGAAATTCTTTTCAAAGGAAGAAATTGGTTATAAAACTAATAAATTATAATAAAATATGATTTTCTTTATGAAATAACACGTTAATTTAGTTTATTATTTCTTTTTGAATTCAATCAATTAGTTTCGTTGTTTATAAAATGTTAATTGTAACATCCAACAATCCAAAGAGCTTTCATTACGCATAAAATCATTTATTTATAGAAAAAAAAAAACATATAAAATATTAAAAATAACATAAAATAATAATAATAATTTAATTTCAAAAGTGTTTTGTTTAACAGAGTTTTTTTATTTTCAAATTGAGTTAAAACAGATATTCATCAGTTGTCAATTTTAATATAATAACTTTGAAATATAATCTGAACGTCAGATATTTTTAAAAGTAAATGCAAATGATGTCGAAGTTTTATTATCAAAATATTGTGACGACGCTGTTATATTAGACAAGAAATTATGAATTATATTTTGAGTAAATTTAATACATTTTCATTGTTTATTTTTACTTATAAAATAGTATATGTACCTAAATAAACCTTTTTTAAAGGTAATCATGTTAATAAAAAAAATAATACTTGAATTTTAAAATAAGATTAGGGAAAAAAATTGTTACGTCAGTAATTATAATATGTTGCCGTTTGGCTAGCGCCTAGTTGTGTCAGGTGGCTTTGTGCTGTATGGCATCTGATGGATCAATCTCTCTTTATATTAATATATTAGTAGACCCGGTCACGCTTTGCTGTGGTTTTCTTGTATTTCGTTCAATTATTAGATACTATAATTGGTATTGTTAAGGAAGTGATTGGTAAAAAATGATGAAAAGTTCAAATTAAGCTTCAACGAATAGAAAATGTTTAATTTTTATTAATTTAATGAATGAGGTAGATAATGTTGATTTTTAACACAGTTTTATAATTATTTTACCAAATTAAATTTTTAATAATCATTACTTTCATTTATCTAAGAACTAAGCGATGAACATATTTCTTGTTAATCTGTCTTTCGTCAAAATAAATAAACAATACATATAAATTAAAACATAAAATATTTATTATTTATAAAATCTACAATAGCTCTTTGTATTTGCTTGTTCGATAAAATTATACTGACATCGAGTTGTCACACGTTCTTCAGAACTGCCCATAAAATAAATGTGAAGAAATTTTGGCTCTTCGTTAGGTATTGGTATCAACGACCCGATCTTATGGTACACCTGACCTTGTATTTTGAATGTACTTTCAAAATTACGTCCATCGGATGAGAAATCGCAAATTTTAATTACGCCAAATGACGTCAATGGCGCCAAATGACGAAATAGGGAAAATCGTCGATTTTCCATTTAAATAAAAAAATCTGTATAAAAACTATCCTATCTCTCAAGTTGGAACAAAACACACATTTAAGAAAAAAAAGTTAAAATCGGATTGTTAGTTTCAGAGTTCATCCAGAACAAACATTGTGACACAGGAATTATATATAATAGATTTACAATATTAACAATACTTTACGTACATAACTTTAATACACATGGCATCCTGTGACTCTTCGAAAATATTAATTCTATTTTATACTTAAAAGTCGTAAACACATCATATTCATCACATACGGTCCCCTACCGTGTAACTCCCTCAGTCGCTCCTAGCGTTCTGCCTCTTAATTTCAAAATCTAAACGCTCATTCTTAACATTTCATACAGTACTTGTCACAGTGGCGACCTCTAGCGACAATCTAATTATAGTTAAACCTTACAAATATAGCATGCTGTTTTTTTTTTTTTTTTTTTTTTTTTTTTTTTTTTTTTTTTGTCTGAGGTAATTTGACATTACAATGGTAGACTCGTAGCAGATTCAACACTCTCTGGACTGACCCAAAAAGGCCTTCTACGCAGCACATCGGGCCTGATGTCCGAGTGACTAGCGCTCGGTTCCACAGGTTTCGGGTTCAATTCCCGGTGGTGCCATGGATATTTGTATTGGTTCGGAATCCACTTTAAGACGTAGATTCCGGTCTAATATGATTGTAGAGCGTTGGGTGTAGGGCTGACAACCCTAACCATTGCAACAGAAGCATTCCCTCTTTCGATGAGACCACACGGGTTATTGGACTTGGTCTAGATGTTGCTGTCGATCAAATGGGATAAGAAACAGCAACACGCTGCCCGTGCATTTTATAATCACAATTGGGAATGATAACTACGTAAGATGACTATAACTGGTGCGGCCATAAGATTTCCGGGTGTACCCTGTGATATTCAGAGAAACATGTGTAGATATATAAAAACAAGTAATATATATAAAAAAAAATTTAAGTCAATTCCTACTTTTTTTCACTATATTGCAGAAAGTCCTTTATAAACAATTTTCATTCATTTTTTTAAGTTTATCTGGCGGCATCTATTGGTAGATATATGCAACTTAAATCTAAAAAAAAACTAAAATTAATTAATTAAATTTAATTGCTGAATTAATATTTGAAAAAACTGTATTAACATCCAGTGTCATCCACTACTTTAACTTTGGTTGAATAGAAAGTGTTTTATGAACGATTGAAAATTTGAACAAGATATATATAGGGAGAGTGTGAGCTAATAGAAGGAATTGAATAAATGTAGTTACTATTTTCTTGTCAGTTTCCACATTCTAATTCAGCAGCAGTTACTTTTTTTTTATTCTTTATTCACATAAAAAGTCGCCAAACAGCAATAATGCTCCAAAGAAGGTTTCCGAGAAACTAGGAGCAGTATCTTCTTTGGTTGTCTACTATGAGCGCTAGTGTGATTTTCAATGTTAAAAAATTTCCATTGCAGCCTGTGAGACTCTGCCGTTTTAGTATGTGCAGTTACCCATCTGGCTATCTATAAAACTATGAGACTTTAGTAGCAAATGCTTATTTTTCAGAAATTTGAATATATTGCGCCTACAATTATTTTTACGTTTATAAATACGTTACTCTATACATTCATATATTATTATGTATTTATGTATATTAAGCATTGTATATATTAGTACATATATATTATGCATTTTTATTTGTTGTTATATTTCATGTTACATGGTTTAAAGTTTATATTATCATCAAGTATCGGCCAATTTGTTTGCATGCTTTTTGAGTTATCAACATTATTCAGTTTGTTGCTTTACTTTTGGAATCCTCTGTATTTAATTGATTATAATATACATATGTATATATAAGTTATTTTTTTAAATCTAATTTTAAGTTATGTTAATTTACACTGAAGTGACAAAAGTCATGGGATACCTCTTAATATCGTGTCGGCCTTCCTTTCGCCCGGCGAAGTGCAGCAACTCGACGTGGCATGGACTCAACAAGTCGTTGGAAGTCTTCTGCAGGAATATTGAGTCATGCTGTCTCGATAGACGTCCATAATTGTGAAAGCGTTGATGGTGCAGGATTTTGGGCACGAACAGACCTCTCAATGATGTCCCATAAATGCTCGATGGGATTCATGTCGGGCGATCTAGGTGGCCAGGTGGAATTGTCCAGAATGTTCTTCAAACCAATCGCGAACAGTTGTGGCCCGGTGACATGGCGCATTGTCATCCATAAAAATCCCATCATAGTTTGGGTACATGAAGTCCATGAATGGCTGCAAGTGATCTCCAAGTAGCTGAACATAAGCATACCAGTCAATGTTACCATAAATTCCAATGAACATACCAGTCAATGTTCGGTCCAGTCGCATTACCAGAGGACCAAGTCCATGCCATGAAAAAACAGCCCCGCCATTACGGAGCCACCACCAGCTTGAACAGTGCCTTGCTGACAGTTTGGGTCCATGGCTTCGTGGGGTCTGCGCCACACTCGAACCCTACCATCAGCTCCTACTGAAATCGTGACTCATCGGACCAGGCCACGGTTTTCCATTCATCTAGGGACCAACCGATATGCTCACGTGCCCACGAGAGTCACTGCAAGCGATGTCGTTCTGTCAGTAAAGGCACTCGAGTCGGTCTTCTGCTGGAATAGCCCAAGAAAGCCAAATTTCTCCGCACAGTTCTAACAGACAAGTCCCTTGTACGTCCCATTGATTTCTGCGGTTATTTGACGCAGTGTTGCTTGTCTGTTAGAATTTACGACTCTTTGCAGACGTCGCCGGTCTCGGTCGTTAAGTGCAGGCGGTCGACCACTGCGCTGTCCATGGTGGGATGTTATGCCTGAAATTTCATACTCTCGGCACTCTTGACACAGTGGATCTGGGAATGTTGAATTCCTTAACGATTTCCGAAATGGCATGACCCATGCGTCTAGCTCCAACTAACATTCCGCGTTCAAAGTCTGTTAATTCCCGTCGTGCGGTCATCATCACGTCAAAACCTCTTCACATGAATAACTTGAACAGAAATGAAAGCTCTGCGCATTTATACCTGTTCTACGCGATGCTACTACCATCTGAAAATTTGCATATTGCTACCCCATGACTTTTGTCACTTCAGTGTGTGTATATATATATATTATGCATTGTGTTCTTGTTTCTTATCCCACTTAGTAGACATCTAAACGAAGCCCACGAACTCCTATGGACTCATGGTTGAAGGGAAAGGGGCAGCTTTTGTTGCAATGGAGCACCAGTAGGTAGAAGTCTGGCTTGGCTCTGTGATGCTCAACAGTGATATGAGACCAGGGACCTACGGTTTAAAGTGGATTCGAACCACTGCAAACATACATGGCACCGCCGGTAGCTACAAACATACATGGCACCTGAAACCTGTGGCACGAAACACTAGGCACTCAGCCATTCAAGCTCATTTTGTATTGTATATATTAGTATCTTTATATTATGCATTTTTATATATGGTCATATCTTATACACACTATTGATAATTTTATTTTTTTGTATTTAATTTGTATGTCTGAATTTAGAATATTATATGCCCCTTTTAATGTAATAAAAGGAGATACTATGTATAACATTTCCTTTTTTTAAGTTATATGGTTTAAAGTTTATATATATGTATATACAAGCAGAACCCGGCATACGTTGTCCTGCCAAATAAAATGCATTGCAGAAAATAAAATAACCCGAATATATTATCCACCTTCCGATATATATGCATACTCAATTTCATGGATATCGTTGGAACGGTATATAAAATGAAATGCTGCAGCACCGTCTAGTGGCAAATAACAATAAGTGGATAGCGGGAGCCAATATTCCATATTCAAATACATATTATTACCAATTTTCACAGCGATTGGTTCAAAGGTATAGAAGTTTATTTACTGCAGCACCCTCTGGTGGTGACCTACAACAAAGGAGATAGCATAAGAAAATTATCCATGTTTGACGAACTCACACAAAGAATTTCTTTAAAAACTCGGCCCGGCCGTTTAGGAGGAGTACAGTGACAAACACACGTACAGAAGAATTATATCGATTGCAGCGCCACATTTCGGGTTTGATTGAAATGTAAACTATCCAGGATACACTCAAACAAACACTCAAGAAATTTCATCAAAATCGGACCAGTCGTTTAGGAGGAGTTCAGTAACAAACACATGTACAGAAGAATTATATATATAAAGATACATAAATTAACATTGGTTAAATTACAATTAGGTTGATCCTTGTTACACGTTTATTATCAATTAAATATACTGAGTCATCATCATAACTGGCTCGACTGCCCGTTGTGGGCCTTGGCCTTCTTTAAAAGATCCAGCCAGGCTGTTCTCCTCTTGGCTGTGAACCTCCAGTTTTTTTTATCTTAATAACATTACAATCAGAGTCTAAACAGTCGACCCATCTCTTTTTCGGTCTTCCTCTTGCTTAGTCGTTGTCCAAAATGGATTACATTGAAAACTTTCAAAGCAGCTCTATCACTTTGCATTCTCATGAGATGACCGGCCCATCTCAACTCTGTTCAGTTTAACAAATTTTAGAATGACAATATGTCTAAAAATTTGTAAAGTTCAAAGTTGTATCTTATTCGCCAATTTCCATTGTCATTGATACCACCAAAAATAGTTCGTAACACTTTTCTTTCAAAGATTGCCAACATTTTCTCTTCTCTTGCTGTTAATGACTATGTTTCAGATGCATATGTTAATACTAGTCACATGAGAGTTTGATTTCTTATTATATAAATAAACTTTACAAATTTGTTTAATTTTAAATGAATGAAAAACAATTTCAAATAGCCTATCTTCATACTCTGCTTTTCAAAAGTAAATCCTATTCATATCTCACCGAAAATACCCAAGTTAAATAATTATACATTACTATCGTATATGTGTAAATTATATTCGAACATACTTTATCATTTAGCAGAAAATGGAATGTTTTGAGAATTTCCTTTCTAACACGATACAGAGAAAAACTAAATACATTAAATCAGAAAGCAGATAACCCAATGATGGCAACCGTGATTAGAACAAATTATTCGGCAAGTTTAATTAGTTAAAAAGCTAACTATTTCTTTTTCAAAGCGCAACACAAAATCATTAACATTTTTCCTCACCATTATTACAAAAGATAATTCTAAAATGACCTTATCTTTACTTCACTTCTCTGCGCAAATAAATCCTATCCATTCCTCGTCTGCAAAAAAAAAAAAAAAAAAAAAGGAGACAAGTTAAATAATTGGACGTTCATATCGTTTGCGCCTAAATGATATTTCGAGCATCAGAGAGCGAGAGAGATTCAGCTTTTGATTACAGGGTGCTCGAGATAAATCGCTTCCGTACAGACGATAAAAAAAGGTTCTTTATTTCCAAAATCAACGGTTCCATCTGGTTATATTTATACCCCTAATGCTTAGATAGGTATGACAGAAATGCAATCGTTTGCTATCATTGATTGCCGGTATCGTTTTACTCGTTACGTTGAAAAGAAGAGTTTCACAGTCGAGACGAAATCGTTTGAAGTTTGACCTCCTCCCCCTCCCCACTGGATTTTCGACCTTTCCTTTCTCCATGAAAACTAATTTGACATTGAATCTAAATCATGATATTTCGGGGATTATTTTATACTCAGTAAACTCAGGTTCAGTTATTTGAGGAGTATGAGTTTCAGTCGTTATATATTAACTATAAAAAAATATATATTTGATTTAATTTGAAGTGTTTTATTGATAATAGCATTGAACATTCAACAACATCAACAATCTTTTTCTTCAATTTCTCCTATTAGCTCACACTCTCCCTATATATATCTTGTTCAAATTTTCAATCGTTCATAAAATATTTTTATTCATCCACTCAAGTTCAAATACATTTTTTTTTTAAACTTGTAGTGGATGACACTGGATGTTAATACAGTTTTTTTTTTCCAGTATTAATTCAGTAATTAATGAATTAATTTTAGTTTTTTTTTTAGATTTAAGTTGCATGTATCTAATAATAGATGGCGCCAGATGTAAGAGGAAAATTTACTTTATTTATAAAGGACTTTCTGCAATATATTTGAAAAAAAGGAGAGTTGACTTAATTTTTTTTATATTACTTGTTATATAAATAAACATTACAAACTTGTTTAATTTTAATAGAATGAGAAATAATTTCAAATAGCCTATCTTCATACTGTGCTTTTCAAAAGTAAATACAATACATTTATCACTGAAAATACCCAAGTTAAATAATTATTCGTTCCTATCGTATATGTGTAAATTATATTTGAACATACCTTACTTTACCATTTAACAGAAAAAGGAATGTTTTTGAAAATTTCCTTTGTAATACGATAAAGAGAAAAACTAAATACATTAAATCAGATGGCAGATAACCCAATGATGGCAACTGTTATTAGAACAATTTATTCGGCAAGGTTAAATTAGTTAAAAGCTAACTATTTCTTTTTCAAAGCGCAACACAAAATCATTAACATTTTTCCTCACCATTATTACAAAAGATAATTCTAAAATGTCTTATCTTTACTTCACTTCTCTGCGCAAATAAATTCTATCCATTCCTCGTCCGTGAAAAAAAGAAGACAAGTTAAATAATTGGACCTTCATATCGTTTGCGCCTAAATGATATTTCGAGCATCAGAGAGCGAGAGAGATTCGAGCATTTGATTACAGGGTGCTCGAGAATAAATCGCTTCCGCGCAGACGATAAAAAAGGTTCTTTATTTCCAAAATCAACGGTTTCATCTGGTTATATTTATACCCTAATGCTTAGATAGGTATGACAGAAATGCAATCGTTTCAGACAATTGATTGCCGGTATCGTTTTACTCGTTACGTTGAAAAGAAGAGTTTCACAGTCGAGACGAAATCGTTTGAAGTTTGACCTCCCCACTCCCTGGAATTTCGACCTTTCCTTTCTCGATGAAAACTAATCTAACATTGAATCTAAATCATGGAATTTCGGGGGGTATTTTATTCTCCATAAACTCAGGTTGAGTTAGTTGAGGTGTATGAGTTTTATCTTTATATATTAACTATAAAAAAATATATATTTGAATTAATTTTAATTGTTTTATTGATAATAGCATGGAGCATTCAATAACATCAACAATCTTTTTCATCAATTCCTTCCATTAGCTCACACTCTCCCTATATATATCTTGTTCAAATTTTCAATCGTTCATAAAATACTTTCTATTCATCCACTCAAGTTCAAATACATTTTTTTTGAACTTGTTGTGGATTACTTGCTGTTAATACAGTTTTTTCAAATATTAATTCATTCATTAAATTTAATTCATTAATTTTAGTTTTTTTTTTAGATTTAAGTTGCATACTCAAATTAAGCTTAAAAAATGAATGAAAATTATGTTTAAAGGACTTTCTGCAATAGAGTGAAAAAGTAGGAATTGATTTAAAATTTTTTTTTTTTTTTTTATATTAGTTGTTTCTATTTTATTTAATGTTAAAAACCTGAAAATAAAATTGAATTACAATGTACTTATATATATATATAAGTACATTGTAATTCAATTTTATTTTCAGGTTTTTTAGAAATGCTAAACATAGTATTAATATTATTCATATGAACATTAATGAAATGATATCAATAGTCCTCAAAAGAAATATCCATCATACCATCTTGTATCATTACATCACAGGTGCTCGTTATGAGTATCATTATCATCATAGAAACTGCGCTATAAAAAATCCACTCTGTTAGTAGTAGTAAAAAAATAGGAATTGACTTTAAAAAAATTTCTTTTATATTACTTGTTATCAATTCAATATACTGAGTTTGATTTCTTATTATATAAATAAATTTTACAAATTTGTTTAATTTTAAATGAATGAGAAACAATTTCAAATAGCCTATCTTCATACTCTGTTTTTCAAAAGTAAATCCAATTCATTTTCACCGTTAAATAATTATTCGTTCCTGTCGTATATGTGTAAATGATATTCGAACATACTTTACCATTTAACAGAAAATGGAATGTTTTGAGAATTTCCTTTGTAACATGATGCAAAGAAAAACTAAATACATTAAATTAGACGGCAGATAACTCAATGATGGCAACCGTGATTAGAACAAATTATTCGGAAAGTTAAATTAGTTAAAAAGCTAACTATTTCTTTTTCAAAGCGCAACACAAAATCATTAACATTTTTCCTCACCATTATTACAAAAGATAAAAGTCATTATTTTCTTCAACCGCAAATAAATCCTATCCATTCCTCGTCTGTGAAGAAAAAAGAAGACAAGTTAAATAATTGGACGTTCATATCGTTTGTGCCAAAATATTTGGTAGCATCGAGAGCGAGAGAGATTCGAGCTTTTGATTACAGGGTGCTCGAGAATAAATCGTCGTGCAGATAATTCTAAAAGGTTCTTTATTTCAAAATCAACGGTTTCATCTGGTTATTTTTTATACCCTAATTTTGATAGGTATGACAGAAATGCAATCGCTTGCTATATTGATTGCCGGTATCGTTTTACTCGTTATGTTAAAAAGAAGAGTTTCAAGTCGAGACGAAATCGTTTGCAAAGTTTGACCTCCCCCTTCCTGGATTTTCGACAAAATTCCTTTCAAAAATTAGAAAACTAATCCGACATTGAACCTAAATCATGGAATTTCGTATATTTTATTCTCAGTAAACACAGGTTGAGTTTGTTGAGGAATATTAGTTTTATCATTATGTCTAAACTATAATATATATATATATATATATATTTGAATTAATTTGAATTGTTTTATTGATAATAGCATTGAACATTCAACAACATCAACAATATTTTTCAATACAAAGGGGCCTGAATGGTCTAATTGGCTTGCGCTCGGTAAACGGATAAAAAATTACGAAGTTCCATTCCCGGCGGTGCCTGAATGTTTGTAGTGATTCGAAATCCACTTTAAGTCGTCGGTCGGTCTCATATGACTGTTTAAATGAGTTCGAACAAAGTCAGACTTTAAAACGGGTGCTTCATCCCAACAGAAGCTGCCCCTTTCCCTCCATTCATGAGTAAATAAATACATTAAATGGGATGTCCATCCCGCACTGCAGGACACTGAGGCAAAATTAGTCACAAACAATATTTTTTCAATTTCTTCTATTCAAAGCGCAACACAAAATCCTTTTTATATATCTTGTTCAAATTTTCAATCGTTCATAAAATACTTTTTTATTCATCCACTGAAGTTCAAATATCCATTTTTGAACTTGTAGAAATGACACAATGTTAATAGAGTTTTTCAAATATTAATTTATCCATTAAACTTAATTAATTGATTTGAGTTTTTTAGAGATTTAAGTTGCATATATAAAAGTTGCCCTGTATAGTGAAGCGGCGCCATTGCTAGCTGCCGCTATCGGGAAGACTTTTGACCTGATCTAACTTTAATAATTATATTTTAAATCCATGAACATGATAACAACAACAAAACAATCTTTCTATATTAGGTAAGAACATTTAAAATTAGACAATCAGTTTCATTTTGAAAAGAAGATTTTTGCACGATTTTAATGTATGTAAAATCGCTTGCTAAATATTAAAATTACTTTTATTCCTATACTTTCTGTTTATTTTAAATCTTTAAAGCTATGACTGTTTTAAGGCAGTTGTACACAGGTTGAGTTCACCCAACAAAAATATTTAGTTTTTTTTTTCCTTTTTAAAAAAAATATGTTATTATTTTTTGCTTATAATTATTTATTTTTCTTTTTTTAAAAAATACTGATAAAAATAACAAAGGATTTTAAATTTAATTATTTTTAAATTTAAGCATTTAAAAGTCGATGGCATTTTAAATTAAATTTATTTATTATTTTTTTTTAAATGAATGTTTATAGTGATATATATATATTAACTTATTTTTGGTTTTAAATATTTTTTTCTTTTTAAAAATACTGATAAACTGGCAACTGGAGTACCGATTACGGAGTACCAACAGGGGAAATACCCCTTAAACCTCCTCATCTTAATTAATAAATATGCTTAGAATTTTTTAATAGGCTGCTTAATTATTGTTAGTAAAATTTAAGATATAAGTTTCTAAAAATTCAAATTAAAGTAGGTACACAAAAAAGGTTTACAATACTATTGATAAAAAGTAAGATAAAAATAAACGAATTTAAAAGTTAAGTTTTAAATTCGGTACATTAGGGACCAGTTGTTGATGCCGTAAACATATTGCAAAACGTAAACAAACAAACTTCTTTGTTTACCAACACACTCAAGGGAATTATGCTGAACGGTGGGAGCCAATGGGTGAATCTGAAAGGTAAAAATGTTAAAAAGTGTCCTCACATGAAAAAAGGCCTATCACAAAACCGTAATTCTTTTTATGCATTTTATAATTTTTATTTGGCTTTCGATTTTATACGATTTTTTGTTTGGTTTTCGATTTTATAATTTTTATTTTTATTTTTTATATTTTTATTTCTGATCCTTTTATTTTCCTTACAAAAAAAAGGGGTAAAAAAGCGTACAATGAAAACCTAACTTAATTACTAGTCGGAAAGTCATGAATGAATTTAAAGCACAACGTAGCAATAATAAATGCGAAAAGGAACAGAGTTATTTGAATCCTCAACCTCGTGGCCAAGGAGACCGATAAAAATAACAAAGCATTTTAAATTTAATTAGTTTTAAATTAAAGCATTTAAAAGCCTTTCCTTTTAAATTTAATTTATTTATTATTTTCCTTTTTTTTTTTTAAAAATATATATATATTAACTTATTTTTGCTTATAAATATTTTTTTTCTTTTTTAAAAAATACTGATAAAAATAACAATGCATTTTAAATTTTATTTATTTATTTAAATATATATATATATATATATATTAACCACTTTAAGCCGTAGATCTCGGTCTCATATGACTGTAAAGCGTCACGGAGCCAAGTCACCTACGGATGGTCTATCGCAACAGAAGCTGCTCCTTTTACCTACAACCATGAGCCCATTCGGGCTCGTGGGTTTGATCTAGATGTATACCAAGTGGGATAAGAGACAGCAACATAATATATATACTTAATATGTATACTAATATATTAAAATTCATAATATATTCAAAGTTTGATTAAATATTTTTTTTGGCTAGCAAACAGAAATATTTCTTATTTATTTTTAATCGGTGAAAGTTTGATGTTAGGGAATAGTTTGGCAAGAAATACGTTTTTAGAAAAAAATGTATTAATAATGATGCATTAATAATATTTTTTATGTATTAATAATGATTAATTTTTTCGTGTTCTTTTTTCAATTCAACATATTAAATTCATTTTCAGTACTGATAACTTCTATGTTATTTGCATTAAATTTTTGTAATGAATTAGTTCGTGGGGCCTGAATGGCCGAGTGGCTAGCGCTCCGGCGCTCGGTGCTACACGTTTCGGTTTCGAGTACCGGCGGTGTCATGGATGTTTGTAGTGGTTCGGAATCCACTTTAAGCCGTCAATAACGGTCTCATATGACTGTAGAGCGTCACAGAGTCCAGTCGGACTTTACCTACGAGTGTTCCATCGCAACCGGAGCTGCCCCTTTCCCTTCAATCATGAGTCCTTGAAGGTTCGTGGGCATAGTCTAGATTTCTACTAAAGTGGGATAAGAAACAACAACATAATATTGTACTAATATATGAGATGCTTAATATGTATACTAATATATACGATACTTATTAAAGATACATATTAAGTAACGATACTACGATATATTAATTAACGATATTACGATGCATATTAAGTATCGCATAGTAATATATGCGATATTTAATATGCATACTAATATGCCAACATGCTTAATATATATGCAGTACAAGCTTTACATCTATGTCTCTCGTATCGTGTCAATGAAACGAAACATTCTTATAGAATTATATACATGGAATAAAATGCTAATACCTTTTACAGAATTCTAAATAAAAATTTGAATTGAATATAAAATGCACTTTCGTTTTGAAAATAGTTTTGAATGAAAGACAAAAAAAATGAAACTCCCCTAAACAAGCATGTATCGCATATTAATAGGGAAAAAGCCTACATTCATTATTCAAATCTTTCTCTCTAATGTAACCGAAACATCCAGTTTTCACGCTTCTATAGGTGTCAACAGAAAAAACGCCATGCGAAGCAAATCATAAACTATATGGGTTATTAGATTATTTTCTCGCATTCTTCCCATAGGAATATACTAGCATACAATTATCCACTAAAGTTATGGCTGAATGAATACACCAGCAAAAAGATCAAATATAAAAATTAAATGGGAGGGAACGTTTTCATGCGTTCTTCCTTCGAATGTTTGAAGAAATCGTCTGCTTTTTGATGGAAAAAATCGTCTGAGCACTTGGATGGAAATTGCTTATTCAAAAGGTGGTTATGTTAAGATTTAGAAATGTTGTTTTTATAGGGTGAGACGTGTTAATGGTTGTGAGGTAAAAGCATAAAATATTCAACGTTAGATTAAATATTTGGTTTGGCTATTCAAACAGAAACATTTTTATTTATTTTTAATCAGCGAAAGCGTGATATTAAGTAATAGTTTGGCACGAAATAAATTTTAAAAAAAAAAAATGTAAGAAATTTAGTTTGAATTTTTTTTTTTATGTATTAGTAAGAATTAATTTTTCGTGTTCTTTTTCATCATATTAAATTCGTTTTCAGTACTTGATAACTTCTGTATTATTTGCATTAAATTTTTGTACTGAATTAGTTCGTTAACAAATTTATATCATTTTGAAAGTAAAATAATGTTAATAATTCTTTACCTTGGAATACTTCAAACATGAAAGAATCAATGTTGTGTATTGGTTGTCGTTAAATTGCTTAATTTAAAAAAAAAAAAAATGGAAACACAAAGATTAATATAAAGATTCAAAAGCCATTTTAATAAGTAAGATTAACGAAAAGTAAACAAGAAAAATAAACAAGAACATCCATCTAATGAGTCATTGTGATATAGCACGCATTTTATTTCCTAATGCAGCTGGCAAACACTTAGACAGCTCTCTTGGATGCTTAAGGCAAGGGCGTTAGTCACTTTGAATTACCTAGGGGGTTAACTTTAAGATAAGCCACGGAGTAACAATGCCCCGCAACTCTCTACAATCGTATTAGACCAGGACCTACGGTTTAAAGTAGATTCCGAACCACTGCAAACATCCCTGGCACCGCCGGGAATCGAACCACGAACCTGTGGTACCAAGCGCCAGAATGCTAGGTACTCCGCTATTCAGGCCCCATATGGCACACATCAATCTGTAGCTTTTAGTTACCTCATTCAAATAGCAACGAAATATAAATGTAAAAACTCTACCAAATTAGACTTGAGATCAAAACTGGAATATCCATCTAATGAATCATCGTGCTATGAAACACATTAATTTACAGCTTCAATCTAACTCAATCAAGAAGCATTGTATGTTGAATGTGGAACTCTACCAAATTCGAGACATCATTCTCATTCATTTACCAACTACGAACCAAACACGTCATTATATTTGAAATAATCTTTGCTGAATACTGGTTACCACTAAATTGTTTATTTGTGGAAATCAAAATCCTCTTTTCATGTAACCCTCATAAACACTAATTAACTATCCAAATATAAATACAACACAAGATTTTGCGCGTATTCAAGATAAATTATTAATAATGAATGTTTCCAGATTATACTAGTTATTCAACTACAGGCAGACCTTTTCACTGCGTCGTCGTGCGTCTAAAGAAACGATGCGTCGATAACAATTTGGGACGCTTTCATTCGATTTCAGAGAGACCAGGGAGCCTTTCGCCCTGTGTTCTTGTTGCTCATTAGCGTGTACTGGAGTGAAGGGGAAAAACTGGATTTCTCCATCTGCCTGCCTCTTCTGACTTTTCCATCGGCTTCAATTAAAGGACGCGTTTAATGAAGTCGGCCTTCGCTGTGGACACTGACGGGGACTTCGTGGAAAATTGATTATTTATGCGCCTTGTTGAACGCTGACTTTCCGTATTTTGAATAATGCGTGTATCGGAAAGCTCATCAACAGTGCTGCAAATTGTTGTATTTTTAATTTGATGTCAGTAGTGTTTTTAAAAATAAAAAATCTGTTCCCTTTAAATACTTTTCAAAGACATATTTTTTAAAAATAAAAAAAAATCACAAAATATTTCGGTTTATTTATAGCGGCAACAAGTAATAAAGGTAGAAAAAAATTAGAATTCATGAAAATAAACATGAATTAAAGAAATTTAAATTCGTGAAAATAATAATATCTGTATATCTGGTTTTTAAAGTATTTTAATTCCACAACATACAATAAATACTTAAACAAACAGGATGTCACAAATAATAATATAGGTAATAAAATTGATAGATAATGTAGATATTAGATGTAATCATTGCTGAATATTGGTTACTATTAAATTGCGTATTTTTTAAAAAATCAAAACACAAAGATTAATATAGAGATGCAAAAATGCCATTTAATATATTATGCTAAGGACCATAAAGAAAGTAAATGAGAACATTAATCTATTGTACTATCGTGCTATGGAACAAATCAATCTGCTGCTTTAATCGATCTCAATAAAGAAACATCGAATGTCGAATGTCTAAACTCTTCCAAATACTCAATGACATCATCCTCATTCATGTATCAACTACAAACAAACCATGTCATTATAATTGAAATAAGCATTGTCGAGTATTGATAATCATTAAATTGCATATTTTTCTATAAAAAAATCAAGGCAGAAAGATTAATATAAAGACGTCATTTAAAAGATAAGTTATTTTACCACCTAATAGATAATACTAAGAACCATAAAGGAGGTAAATGAGAACATCCATATATTGAACCATCGTGCTAAGGACACACATCAATCTACAGCTTTAAGCTATTTCAAACAAGAAGCATCGAATGTCTGAATGTATAAACCAAATTAGCAAGCCAATAAAGCAAATTAGCAAGCAACAAAACCAAATTAGCAAGGGCATCCTCCTCAAAAACTCGTCATTAGATTTGAAATAATAATGGCTGAGTATTGGTTACCACTAAAGTAACCACCACTATAAATAAAATACATGATTCTGTGTGTATTCAAGATCAATTATTAATAATGAATGCTTCCAGATTGTACTAGTCATTCAATTACAGACAGACCTTTCCACTGTGTCGTCTTAGCGTCTAAAGAAACGATGTGTCGATAACAATTTGGGACGCTTTCATTTGATTTCAGAGAGACCAGGGAGCCTTCTGCCCTGTGCTCTTCTTGCTCATTAGCGTGCACTGGAGTGGATGGGAAAAACTGATTTTTCCATCTCCCCTGCCCCTTCAGACATTTTCCATCGGCTTCAATTAAAGGGCGCGTTTAATGAAATCAGCCTTCGCTGGAGACACTGACGGGAAACTTCGTGGAAAATGATTATTTGTGTGCCTTGTTGAATGCTGACTTTCCGTATTTTGAATAATGAGTGTATCGGAAAGCTCATCAATAAGGCTCCAAATTTCTGATTTTTAATTTGCTGGCAGTAGTACTTTAAAAACAAGTAAAGCAAAAAAAAAAATTTTTTAATCAATTCCTACTTTTTTTCATTATATTGCAGAAATTCCTTTTATAAATAAAGTTGAAATTTTTCTGTTACATCTGGCGCCATTTATCAATTTAAATCTAAAATAAAGTAAAAATTAATTAATTAAACGTAATCATTGAATTAATATTTGAAAATACCATATTAACATCAAGTGACATCCATTACAAGTTTAAAAAATATATTTGAACCTAAGTGGAAGAATAAAAAGTATTTTGTGAACGGTTGAAAATTTGAACAAGATATATATAGGAAGAGTGTGAACTAATAGTAGGAATTGAATAAAAAACAGTTTCTTTTAAATTCTTTTCAAATAAAAAATAAAAACCACAAAATATTTTGGTTTATTTATATCGGCAACAACTAATAGAGGTAGAAAAAAGTTAGGTAAACATTTAAATTCATTTATTTTCTAATGCAATTGGCAATACAGAGATTAAACTCTTAAGCAAGGTCTGCACCGTTGTTACTCATTAGCACTACCTAGGGGGCATATGTAGCTTCAAATGCTACGAACGCGAGTAATACTCCATAACGCTCTACGATCGTATTAGACCGGCATATACGATTTAAAGTAGATACCACTTCAAACATCCATGGCCCACCCGAAATTCGAACAATAAACATGTGGAACCCAATGCCACAGCGCTTGCCTCTCGGCCGTTTAACTTTATGAAAATAATAATATGAAAGTAATAATGTATATCTGATTTTTAAAGTAGTTCTATTTATTAACATAAATATGCAAACTAACAGGATGTCACAAATATAAATATAGGTAATAAAGTTGATAGAAAAATGTAATATATTTATAGATAATATGTAGGTGCAGGTAGCAAACGTTTCTTCTATGAGGCAACAGTGGGAAAAGGCTGCTGCATTGGCAGATTCCGTAACATGATATGTTTTCTTTTTTTGCGGGGTAGGATTGTCGGCCCTACGTCAAACTACTCTCAAAATTTGAATGTATAAACTCTACCAAATTAGCCTTCACAACATCTTTATTCATTTACCAATACAAATAAAACCCTTCATTAGATTTGAAATAACCATTTCTGATTATTGGTTACCACTAAATTGTTTGTTTGTAGAAATCAAAATCCTCTTTTCATATAACCCCTCATAAACTCTAATTAACTATCCAAATATAAATAAAACACAAGATTCAGTGTGTATTCAAGATAAATTATTAATAATGAATGTTTCCAGATTGTACTAGTCATTCAATTACAGACAGACCTTCCCACTGTGTCGTCTTGCGTCTAAAGAAATGAGGCGTCGATAAAAATTTGGAACGCTTTCATTTGATTTCGGAGACCAGGGAGCCTTCTGCCCTGTGTTCTTGCTCATTAGCATGTACAAGAGTGGATGGAAAAAATGGTAAAACATCTCCTGCCCCTTCAGGCTTTTCCATCGGCTTCAATTAAAGGTCGCGTTTAATGAAGACAGCCTTCGCTGGAGACACTGATGGGGATTTCGTAGAAAAATTGATTATTTGTGTGCCTTGTTGAACGCTGACTTTCCGTATTTTGAATAATGCGTGTATCGGAAAGCTCATCAATAATGTTCCAAATTGTTGTTTTTTAATTTGATGCCAGTAGAATTTTTATGAAAATAAAAAACAGTTTATTTAAATTTTTTTAAAGACAAATTTGTCAAATGAAAACCCCAAAAACATTTCGGTTTATGGGGCCTGAATAGCCGAGTGGCTAGCGCTCTAGCACTCGACACCACAGGTTTCTGGTTAGAGTCCCCATGGTGCCATGGATGTTTGTAGTGGTTCCAAATCCTATTTTTAAAACCGTAGGTCCCTGTCTAACAGGATCGTACAGCTTTGCGGGGTATTGTTACTCAACGTCCGTGGCTTATCTTCCAGTTACACGCGCCCCCTGGTTAATGCAAAGTGAGTAACGTTTGTGCAGCGCTTGCCTTAGGGCATCCAAGACAGCTGCCTAAGTGTTTGTCAGCAGCATTAGAAAAAAAAAAATTCGGTATATTTATATCGGCAACAACTAATAAAGGTAGAAACAAATATTAGGAAAAGCATTTAAATTCATTTTTTCTCTAATGCAGTTGACAATATAGAGATTAAACTTTATGCCTTAAGAAAGGTCTGCACAGTTGTTACATTTAGCACTACCTAGGGAATATGTGGCTTCAAATGGTACGGACGTGAGTAATACTCCACAACGCACTTCGATCATATTAGACGGTACATATGGTTTACAGTAGATTCCTAACTACTTCAAACATCCATGGCACTCCCGAGATTCGAACCTGAAATCTGTGGAACATAGCTCTAGCCTCTCGGCCATCAGGCACTCTTTCGTTTAACTTTATGAAAGTAATAATATCTGTATATCTGATTTTTTTTTAATGTATTTCAATTCATTAACATAAATATGCAAACAAACAAGATGCCACAAATATAAATATAGGTAATAAAGTTGATTTATAATGCACTATAATAATATGTAGGTATAGGTAGCAAACTCTCTTCTATGGCGCAACAACCCTATTACCAAAGCCGTCTGCCTACTGTCAGATGCGTGTATCGGAAAACTCATCTATATTGCTCCAAATTGTTGTATTTTTAATTTGCTGGCAGTAGTACTTTAAGAAAATAAAATGTTTCCTTTAAATTCTTTTTTTTTAAAGACAAATTTTCAAATAAAAAAAAAGTCAAAATTTAGTTTAATTTATTCCGCAACAACTAATAAAAGTAGAAAAACAACTAGAATTCATGAAAATAAACTTGAATTAAATACATTTAAATACATGAAAATAATAATATGGTATATCTGATTTTTAAAGTATATCAATTCATTAACATAAATATGCAAACAAACAAGATACAAATATAAATATAGGTAATAAAGTTGATTTATAATGCACTATAATAATATGTAGGTATAGGTAGCAAACTTCTCTTCTATGGCGCAACAGCCCTATTATGTACCAAAGCCGTCTGCCTACTGTCAGATGCGTGTATTGAAAAAACTCATCTATATTGCTCCAAATTGTTGTGTTTTAATTTAGCAGTAGTACTTTTAAGAAAATAAAAACAGTTTCCTTTAAATTCTTTTTAAAGACAAATTTCTCAAATAAAAAAAAACCCCACAAAATACTTTAGTTTAATTTATATCCGCAACAACTAATAAAAGTAGAAAAACAAAGAATTCATGAAAATAAACATGAATTAAATACATTTAAATACATGAAAATAATAATATGTGTATATCTGATTTTTAATGTATTTTAATTCCACAACATAAAGTAAATGCTTAAACAAACAGGTTGTCACAAATATAAATATATGTAATAAAATTGATAGATAATGTATGTATTTGATAATCATTGCTGAGTATTGGTTACCATTAAATTGCGTATTTTTTTAAATTAAAACACAAAGATTAATATAGAGATGCAAAAATACCATTTAATATATTATACTAAGGACCATAAAGAAAGTAAACGACAGTATCAAACTAATAAATCATCTTGCTATGAAACACTTCAATCTGCAGCTTTAAGTTATCTCAATCAAGAAGCATTGAATGTCGAATGCATCAACTCCACCAAATAAGCAATGACATCGTCCATTCATTCATTTACTAACTACAAACAAAACACGTCATTATATTTGAAATATTCATTGCTGAGTATTGGTTACCATTAAATTGTTTATTTCTAGAAATTAAAAAACTAAAAACATTTCGGTTTATTTATATCGACAACAACTAATAGGGGCCTGAATACCTGAGTGTATAACGCTCTGACGTTCGGTGCCCCAGGTTTCGAGTTCGAGTCCCGGGCGCAGCCATGGATGTTTGTAGTGGTTCGTTTGTAGGTCCCGGTCTCCTATGACTGTAAGAGCATCGTGGAGCAGAAGCCCGTCTTCTACCTACGGAGCTCCATCAGAACAAAAGCTGCTCCCTCCTTCCAAGAGGGATACGAAAACAACAAAAACAACTAATAAAGGCAGAAAAACAATTAAAATTCATGAAAATAAACGTAAATTAAAAACATTTAAATTCATGAAAATAATAATATCTGTATATCTGATTTTTTACAGTATTTTAATTCCACAACATACAGTAAATACTTAAACAAACAGGGATGTCACAAATATAAATATAGGTAATAAAATTGATAGATAATGTATACATTTGATAATCATTGCTGAGTATTAGTTACCATTAAATTGCGTATTTGTTTTTTAAATCAAAAACACACAAAGATTAGTATAAAGATGCCATTTAATAACCATAAGTTATTTTACTATTTAATAAATTATACTAAGCATCATAAAGAAAGTAAACTGGAATATCCATCTAATGAATCATCGTGCTATGGAACACATCTATCTACAGCTTTAAGCTATCCCAATCAAGAACCATTGAATGTCCAATGCATAAACTTCAAATAAACAATGGCATCCTCCTCATTCATTTACCAACTACAAACAAAACCCGTCATTAGATTTGAAATAATCATTGCTGAGTATTGTTTAACACTAAATTGTTTATTTGAAGAAATCAAAATCCTCTTTTCATAAAACCCTCATAAACTCTAATTAACCATCCAAATATAAATAAAACACAAGATTCAGTGTGTATTCAAGATAACTTATTAATAATGAATGTTTCCAGATTGTACTAGTCATTCAATTACGGACAGACCTTCCCACTGTGTCGTCTTGCGTCTAAAGAAATGAGGCTTCGATAACAATTTGGAACGCTTTCATTTGATTTCAGAGAGACCAGGAGCCTTCTGCCCTGCGTTCTTCTTTGCTCATTAGCGTGCACTGGAGTGGATGGGAAAAACTGATTTTTCCATCTCCTGCCTCTTCGGAGTTTTCCATCGGCTTCAATTAAAGGACGCGTTTAATGAAGTCAGCCTTCGCTGTGGACACTGACGGGGACTTGGTGGAAAATTTATTATTGGTGTGCCTTGTTGAACGTCGACTTTCCATACTTTGAATAATGCGTGAATCGGAAAGCTCATCAAGAGGGCTCCAAATTGTTGTATTTTTAATTTGCTGGCAGTATGTACTTTAAAAAACAAGTAATGCAAAAAAAAAAAAAATTTTTAAGTCAATTTCTACTTGGTTTTCACTATTTTGCAGAATTTCCTTTATAAATAAAGTTGAAATTTTTCTCTTTACATCTGGCGCCATCTGTTGGTAGATACATAGAACTTAAATCTAAAAAAAAAACTAAATTTAAATAATAAATTAATATCTGAAAAAAATGAAGTAACATCAAGTTCCTTCCACTACAAGTTCAAAAAAAAAATGTATTTTGAACTTGAGTGGATGAATAAAAAAGTATTTTATGAACGATTGAAAATTTGAACAAAATATATAGAGGGAGAGTGTGAATTAATAGTAGGAATTGAATAAAAAACAGTTTCATTTAAATTATTTAAAAAAAATAATAAAACCACAAAATATTTTGGTTTATTTATATCGACAACAACTAATAGAAGTAGAAAATTACGAAAATAATAATATCTGTGTATCTGATTTTTAAAGTATTTTAATTCCACAGCATAGAATGAATACTTAAACAAACAGGATGTCTCAAATACAAATATAGGTAATAAAACTGATAACACAAAATGTGTATATTTGATAATCATTGCTGAGTATTGGTTACCATTAAATTGCGTATTTTTTTTTTTTTAAATCAAAACACAAAGACTAATATAGAGATGCAAAATACCACTTAATATATTATACTAAACCATAAAGAAAGTAAACTATAAGAACAATCTAATGAATCACTGTGTAAGGAACACATCAATCTGCAGCTTTAAGCTATCTCAATCTAGAAACATCAAATGCTGAATCTATAAACTCTACCAAATTAGCAATTGCATCATACTCATTCATTTACCAATACAAACAAAACCCGTCAATATAGACAGTCCAGTCACATTAATGTGGGCACCACCTGCTTTCGACGTCACCGTGAAATAACGAATCACAAAAGGCAGGTGGCCGCACATTGCAGTGGAGTGTATATAACGAATTCCACTTAATACCACTTAAATACCACTTAATACTACATTTCACACTCCACTTATAGCCAGAATATACAAGAGTGTATATTCTGGTTTTTGACAGTGGTCACATTAATGTGCCTGGACTGTGTATTTTTACCATTAAATTGTTTATTTGTAGAGATCAAAATCCTCTTTTCATATAACCCTCATACACTCTAATTAACTATCCAAACATAAATAAAACACGAGATTCAGTGTGTATTCGAGATAAATTATTAATAATGAATGTTTCCAGATTGTACTAGTCATTCAATTACAGACAGACATTTCCACTGCGTCGTCTTGCGTTTAAAGAAACGTGATGCGTCGATAACAATTTGGGACGCTTTCATTCAATTTTTCGGAGACCAGGGAGCCCTTTGCCCAGAGTTCTTGCTCATTAGCGTGTACTGGAGTGGATGGAAAAACTGATTTTTCCATCTCCTGCCCCTTCGGACTTTTCCATCGGCTTCAATTAAAGGTCGCGTTTAATAAAGTCAGCCTTCGCTGGAGACACTGACGGGAACTTCGTGGAAAATTGATTATTTGTGTGCCTTGTTTGAACGCTGACTTTCCGTATTTTGAATAATGGTGTATCGGAAAGCTCATCAATATGGCTCCAAATTGTTGTTTTTTAATTTGCTGGCAGTAGTACTTTTTAGAAAATAAAAACAGTTTCCTTTAATTCTTTTTTTTTTAAAAACAAATTCTTCAAATAAAAAAAAAAAAAAAATAAATTAAAATTTAAAAAATTAGGAAAAAATTTAAATTAATTTTTTTCTAATGCAGCTTTCAATACAGAGATTAATCTTTAGGCCTAAGCAAGCTCTGTACCGTTGTTACTCATTTACCACTACCCAGCAATATGTATAGCTTGAAATGCTATACAAACGCGAGTAATACTCCACAACTCTCTACGATCATATTAGTCGGCGCATATCGTTTAAAGTAGATTCCTAACCATTTCAAATATCCATGTCATGAAGGCACTCAAGAGATTCGAACCCCAAACCTGTGGAACACAACGCCACAGCTCTAGCCTCTCGGCCATCACGCACTCTTCTTTTAACTTTTATGAAAATAATAAAATCTGTATATCTGATTTTTAAAGTAGTTCAATTTATTAACATAAATACGCAAACAAACAGGATGGCACAAATATTAATATAGGTAATAAAGTGGATAGATAATGTATTATATTTATAGGTAATACATAGGTATAGGTGGCAAATTTTTCTTCTATGCCGCAACAGCCCCATGTTGGGCCAAGGCTATCTGGATATTGACAGATTCCGAAACATGAGATGTTTTTCTTTTACGCGGTAGGATTGTCGTCCCTACGTCAAACTACATTCAAAATTAATGTATAAACTCTACAAAATTTGAAATAACATCATCCTCATTCATTTACCAACTATAAACAAAACACGTCATTATAATTGTAATAATCACTACTGAGTACCATTAAATTGTTTATTTGTGGAAATCAAAATCCTCTTTTCATATAACCCTCATAAACTTTAATTAACCCTCAAATATAAATAAAACACAAGATTCCGTGTGTATTCAAGATAAATTATTAATAATGAATGTTTCCAGATTGTACTAGTCATTCAATTACAGACAGAACCTTTCCACTGTGTCGTCTTGACTCCAAAGAAACGATGCGTCGATATCAATTTGGGACGCTTTTATTTGATTTCGAGACCAGGGAGCCTTTTGCCCTGTGTTCTCCTTTGCTCATTAGAGTTGCACCGGGTGGATCGGAAAAACTGATTTTTCCATCTGCCTTCCTCTTCAGACTTCTCCATCGGCATCAATTAAAGGACGCGTTTAATGAAGCCTTCGCTGGAGACACTGACGGGGACTTCGTGGAAAATTGATTATTTGTGTGTCTTATTTGAACGCTGGCTTTCCGTATTTTGAGCGATGGAAATAAAATATCGGAAAGCTCATTAATAATGTTCCAAATTGTTGTTTTTTAATTTGATGACAATAGTATTTTTAAGAAAATAAAAAATCAGTTTCCTTTAAATTCGTTTCAAAGACAAATTTTTCAAATAAAAAAGTAATAAGAACCAAACCACAGTAATGTGACAATCTACAAGCTTCTAGATTCATGAAATATATTCTCTAGAAGCATAAATTCTTCTTGTGTTGAAAATAAGACATAGATTTTTGTCCAAATAACTTCTAAAATATAAAACATATATATATATAACTAATTTTGAAATTCATTTCTATTGATAATCATTGCATGGACACTCAATTATGAAAAACGCCTCATTATTTTTAAGAAACATCACACAACTTGCAAGACTTAATTAAGTAATTTTCATTAAAAAGAGAACCTCTCAGTTCCAGTTTTAAAAAGTGCAGATTCTTATCGCTTAAATAAGTCAATTAATCTGCATCAGTATAAATGTTTACCGCTCTCTAAAATCCCAATTAAAACTTTTCCTTAATTTTCTTTGCCTCTCAAAACGAATAGCAGTTGCACCTGTCGCTATTGTTAAAACTTATAATGATTCCAATTTGTCTGACGGTAGAGAACTGGTTAATTAAAGAGTTTCAATACTACCTTGCTTATTTCAAATTTTCATCATTACAAATTTCTCAAAATTTTGCCATCAAATAAAACTTTTTTTTTTTAATATGGTGAATGAAATATCTGTTACGATATCTACATTAATTTAAATCTAATATTCAGCATAGATTAATTTTTATTTGAATCACGGATAATTAGATCCAATAAAAATAATTAACATTGCATAGAACAGATTGTAGGGATTTTTTTTTACCTTGAGGGTAAAAAATCCCTCTTTGAATCCAGGAGTGATAGTCTCAACTGCTAGAGGGTACTTTTTAATGATATCGAATTAATTTCATTAAATAAAAGCACTCACTTTTACTCTTTTAACGCTAAGAGGCTTCATTAAATAAAACGAAAAAATTTGAGCGATGAAATGTTTCCAATTAAGACCGTTTTTATGAAGTGTTTGATTCTTGAATTAAAATTGCAAAATGAAGGGATTGTTTTTTAAAGTGTTGGACTTCAATCAATTAAAGATATATTTCAAAGTGAAGTGTGAATAAAAATTCACTTAAATAAGTGCTCTTAAAAACATAAAACACATGAAAGAAATATTCAAAATTGCTTAAATAATTTAATTTATAGTACTTCGTTTAATAATCATCATATCAAAGTAAAATGTCTTTTTTTAAATAAATGGAGATTATAGTAATAGTATAATTATAATAAATCAAATTGTTCGTAGATCTGCACTTTACAAATTATAAATTAAACTTTCCTTTTATACCTTTTTTGATAGTTATTAAAATTATAATGCTCAATTTAAAAGTATTAATAAAACCAATTTTTGAAATAAGACTGTATTAATATTGAAGTCTTTTTTAAATAGCAATAGTGTTGCTATTTTTAAAAGATTTCATTGCTCCAAGAATTTTTTACTTAATATTTAATACAAATTTTGAAGAATTGGTTTGATTCAATTGAAACCCATATTTAATATTCTCACAAAGTATGATTTGCACATTTTTTTGAGTTTGAATGTAGTTTAAGTCCATTTAGGCCATCAAAAGTATAAATTCCTTTAACTAATACTTTGAGAAAACTATCACAATATAAACTTAAATCAATTTTTTTATATAAAATGTATAAGATGAGCGTGTTAACACGTACCAATATTTTCAAACCATTCAAATGCAAACACTTAGATATCTCCATATATTATGAAATTTATTTACACTACTTTCAAAGAAAACAGCACAATTATGAAATAAAAATAAAAATTTAATATAATATAAATGGAATTGAATGTAATTTTTCATTAACATTTCAGAAGAAACGAATTTTTATTTTCGTTTGTGTGTAAATTATGTAAAATTATTAAATAGAACAATTCTTAATTTTAAAATAAGCGTTATTAATGTTAACATAGTAAAAAAAAAAATAAAATAGATTAGATCTTTAAGAATGATTTTTGTTCATTAATTAAAGTTATAGTAATTAGTAAGTAACAATAAATGTTTATAATATTTTTATGTTCATTTTCTTAAAATTTTAATAATTTATAAATAAATTTTTAATTCATCAATGAATGTTTACTTTTAATTTAATTTTTCTATTTATTGTGAAGAAAATAAAGATTTTAATATGTTGCAATTGTATTAGCTAAATTAATATAATAAATTAATAGTTTAAAAAACTAAAAAAACACGCTTTTAGAGTTAATGAAACTAAAAGTAAAAAAAATAATTGTTAATATAAGAATAAAATGACTGACGAGAAAAGTAATGTCACTGTTCTAAAAGCGTGGGATGCTCGATATCAATCGTTATAATTTTTCACTAGTTTCATTCCGAAATGCAGAGTTAGTTTAAAAAAAATGTCATGCAAAGCACCCCACGATTTTAGAACAGGGACATTCATTTTCTCGTCAGTCATTTTATTCTTATGTTAACAATTTTTTTTTACTTTTTAGTTTGATTAACTCTAAAGAGTGTTTTTTAGTTTCTTTTTAAAAATATTAATTTATTTTTACTTTTTACTTTGATTAACTCTAAAAGCGTGTTTTTAAACTATAATATTTAAATGAGATCCCGGTGCGGAGAACTGGTTCCTACAATAATTTAATTGCGAGTAAAACAAAGGCTAAACGTGAATATGTCGAGCCAGCCAGGATTGGAACAGGGAATCTCCTAATCCATAGTCAGGCGCGTTATCCGTTGTCCCACGTAGGTTTGAATGTCTGAAAGATGTCTGTAAAGGTTTCTTTTGCACCTTAAATAGCGTGTATGAGGAGAAACAGATCTCCAGGGGAAAACTGATGCGCCAATCAAGATGACTTTTCAAATGCTGTGTGATTTAATCACTCATCCTGGCGATCCTAATCATGATGAGATAATACACTTAAAAAAATATTTTTAGTGTTGTCAGTCCTTGTTAAGTCTACAACATTTAAATTAAATCGGATCCCTTAAAGTATCTCTTAAAGTATGGCAAAATCAGGTGAAACTAATAAAAGCATTAAACAAAAATGTAATAAAAAAATTTTTTATTCAATATTTTTAACTTATTGCAATTAAAGAATTAGAGCGGTTTCCAATAACATGTAGTTCTGCCCAACTCGTTGCTCAGTGGCAATGTGTCCCGCTAGTGAGCATTAGGATTGAAGTTCAATCCGCTGGAGGCATTGTTGTAGGCAACTGCTTCAAACGAGGAGATACGTTGGCATTTGGGATGTTCAGCATCTTGCCTCGTTCTTCTGACTATCTGGAAAAAATTTGCCGGGATTTCCCTCATACGATATGCAAATGCGGGCTAGTTCCCCCTAAAAGTCATGCCGCAGATAGATCTTCAGCAACTCTAGCCAAGTCAGACTTCTACGTAATTGGATTGTTTCTATATTATCCTCAAGTCTAAGATGAGACTTGGTCTTGATGCCTTAAGGCAATGCACAGACGATACACTTTGCATTACCTAGATCGTGTCTAGATCGCGGAAACAAGCAACGCTCTGCGATCCAAGTCAGACATCTATGTAATTGGACTTGAACACGAAACCTTAGCGTACCGAGCGCCAGAGCAGCCAGCCACTCGGCCATTTATACTTCATTTATTTTAGACGTTATTTATCTCCACTAAAAGTTTGCTTGGGGGCCTGACAGCCGAGTGGTCTAACGCTCGGTGTCACATGTTTCGAGTACCATAGATGTTTGTAGTGGCTCGAAATCCACTTTTTTTAAACCGTAGGTCCGGGCATAATGTGATCTTTGAACTAAATGTGATTGTAGAACGGTAGACGTAGAATTGTAGGCTGAACGTAGAAGAATTGTAAACAGAACGTAGGATTGTAGAACGTAGAGCTGATAATCTTACCCGTAAAAGGAAAACATATCTTGTTTCGGAATCTGCCAATATGCAGACAGCCTTAGCTCAACATCTGGCTCTTGCGCCATAGAATAGAAATGTGCTACCTATACCTCCATATTATTATATTGCATTATAAATCATCTTCATTACCTATATTTATTTATATTTGTGGCATCCTGTTTCTTTAAAAATCAGTTATAAAGATATTATTATTTTCCTGTATTTACACGTTTTCCTAACTTTTTTACCCCAATTACTTGCTTTCTATATAAATAAACCGAAATATTTTGTGGGTTTTTTTATTTGAAATATTTGTCTTTGAAAAGAATTTAAAGTAAACTATTTTTTTTATTATTTTTAAAAGTACTACTGGCATTAAATTAAAAAAACAACAATTTGGAGCCTTATTGATGAGCTTTCCGATACACGCATTATTCAAAATAAAGAAAGTCAGTGTTCAACAAGGCACACAAATAATCAATTTTCCACGTCAGTGTTCCCGTCAGTGTCTCCAGCGCAAGCTGACTTCATTAAACGCGTCCTTTCATTGAAGCCGATGGAAAAGTCCGAAGGGGCAGGCAGATGGAAAAATCAGTTTTTCCCATCCACTCCAGTACACGCTAATGAGCAAGAAGTAATACCAGGGCAAAGGGCTCCCTGGTCTCCGAAATCGAATGAAAGCGTCCCAAATTGTTATCGACGCATCGTTTCTTTCGAAGCAAGACGACACAGTGGAGAAAGGTCTGTAATTGAATGACTAGTACAATCTGGAAACATTCATTATTAATAATTTATCTGGAATACTCAGAGAATCCTGCATTTTATTTATATTTGGATAGTTAATTAGGATTATATGAAAAGAGAGATTTTGATTTCCCCAAATAAACAATTTAACGATAAACAATACCCAGCAATGATTATTTCAAATGTAATAGTGAGTTTTGTTCGTAGTTGGTAAATGAATGAGGGTGATGTCATTGCTAATTTAGTAGAGTTTATACATTCGACATTCAATGATTCTTGATTGGGGTAGCTTAAAGCTTCAGATTGATGTGTTCCATAGCAAGATGATGCATTAGATGGATATTCTAGTTTACTTACTCTTATGGTGATTAGTATAATTTATTTAATGGTAAAATAACTTATGGTTTTTAAATGGCATCTTTGAGTTTATATTTTTTTTAAATAAGCATTTTAAGGATAACCAACTTAAACCTAACTTAAAGATTAGTGGGTTCCATAGCACTACGCTTCAATAGATGAATGTTCTCATTTACTTTATTTATGGTCCTTAAAACAATATGCAATTTAATGATGGCCAATACGCTGAAATGACTATTTCAATTATAATGCGTCAAGGCAAGTTTTTGTTTTTAGAGATAAATTGATATGGCGTCAAGGCATTTGGTAGAGTTTATACATTCAAATTTGTATGTAGTTTGAAGTAGGGCCGACAATTCAACCCCGTAAAAAGACATCATCTCATGTTTCGAAATCTGACAATACGCAGCAGTACCACTGTTGCTTCATAGAAGAAAAGTTTTCTACCTACACCTACGTATTATCTATAAATATATTACATTTTTCTATGAACTTTATTATTTATATTTATATTTGTGGCATTCTATTTGTTTGTGTATTTATGTTAATAAATTGAACTACTTTAAAAATCAGATTTACAGAAATTATTACTTTCATAAAGTTAAACGGCCTAGAGGCTAGCGCTGTGGCATTCTGTTTAACAGATTTCGGGTTCGAGTCTCGGCAGTACGTTGGATGGTGGAAGTGATTACTTAGTTACTTTAAACCAAACGTGCCGTCTAATATGATCGTAGAGCTTTGTGGATTATTACTCGCGTTCGTAGCATATGAAGCTACACATACTCCTGGGTATTGCTAAATGAGTAACAACGGTGCAGATCTTGCTTAAGGCATAAAGTTTAATCTCTGTATTGCCAACTGCAGTAGAAAAATGAATTTAAATGTTTTCCTAATTCTTTTTTCTACCTCTATTAGTTGTTGCCGATATAAATAAACAGAATTATTTTCTAGGTTTTTTTAATTGAAAAATGTGTCTTTGAAAAGAATTTAAAGTAAACTATTTTTATTTTTTTACAAGTAACAACTTCTGCCGGCAAATTAAAAAAATATAATTTGGAGCCTTATTGATGATCTTTCCGATACACGCATTATTCAAAATCCGGAAAGTCAGCGTTCAACAAGGCACACGAATAATCAATTTTCCATGAAGTCCCCGTCAGTGTCTCCAGCCAAGGCTGACTTCATTAAACGCGTCCTTTCATTGAAGCCCATGGAAAAGTCCGAAGGGGCAGGAGATGGAAAAATCAGTTTTTCCCATCCACTCCAATACACGCTAATGAGCAAGAGGAACACAGGGCAAAAGGCTCCCTGGTCTCTCCGAAATTGAATGAAAGCGTCCCAATTTGTTATCGAGGCATCGCGTCTTTAGACGCAAGACGACACAGTGGAGAAAGGTATGTAATTGAATGACTAGTACAATCTCGAAGCATTCATTATTAATAAGTTATCTTGAATAACACACAGAATTTGTGTTTTATTTATATCTGGATAGTTAATTAGCGTTTCTGAAGGTTATATGAAAACACAACAACCAAATAGGATTTTGATTTCCACAAATAAACAGTTTAGTGGTAACCAATATTTAGCAAATGATTATTTCTGATTATTTCAAATATAGTGGGGAGTTTTTATTTTCAACGGGTAAAGGAATGATGATAGTGTCATTTCTAATTTGATAGAGGTTACACATTCAGCATTCGATGTTTCTTGATTGGGATAGCTTAAAGCTGCAGATTGATGTATTCTATAGCACGATGTTTAGTTAGATGGATGTGTTCGTTCATTTTCTTTACGACCATCAGTTTTTATTATTGAATGGTATTTTGCACATTTACATTGATCTTTACATTTAGATTTTTAAAAAATAAGCAACTAATACTCAGCAATGATTATTTCAAATATAATGGTGAGCTTTGTTTGTAGTTGATAAATGAATAAGGATCGTGTCATTTCTAATTTGGTAGAGTTTATACATTCAACATTCGATGCTTTTTGATTGAGATAGCTTAAAACTGCTGATTGAGGTGTTCCTTCACACAATGATTCATTAGAAGGCTGTGCTCGTTTACTTTCCTTATAATCCTTAGTCTTAATAAATAAATGGTATTTTGCATCGTCATATTAATCTTTTGTGTCGTGATTATTTTTAAAATTAGGCAATTTAATGGTAGCAAATACTCATCCCTGATAATTTCAAATATAATGATGAGTTTTTTTTGTAATTGGTAAATGAATGAGGATGATGTCATTGGTAATTTGCTGGTAGAGTTTATACATTCAATACTCGATGCTTCTCGATTGGAATAGCTTAAAGCTGCAAATAATTGTGTTCCCTAGAGCGATGAATTATTAGACAGATATTCTCGTTTTACTTTATTTATAGTCATTATTCTTACTTAGTAAATGGTATTTTGCATGTTTTTATAAATATTTGTGTTTTGATTTAAAAAAATAAGCAATATCATTATAACCAATACTCAGCAATGATTATTTCAAATGTAATGATGGATTTTGTTTGTAGTTGGTAAATGAATGAGGATAGTGTCATTTCTTATTTGGTAGGGTTTATACATTCATCATTTGATGCACTTGATTGGAGTAGCTTAAAGCTGCAGATGGAGGTGTTCTATAGCACGATAATTCAGTAGATGTATGCCCTCGCTTTAATAGAACAGAAATAGACAACTTTTTTTTCACGAACTGCAATAGATAAACACTGTCTTGCTATTTAAAAAGACTTTAATATTAATACTGAATTAATTCAAAAGTTTTCTCATAAATACTTTTAAATTTGAACATCATAATTTTTAAAAAGTATCAAATAAGTTATAAAAAAAGGAAATTTAATTTAAACCCTATAAAAATAACAAAATCTATGAGCACTTTGATTTATTATTACTATACTATTGGATTGACAACTAAGTGATTGCGTATTTTGTCAATAGACGATCTTAGCACATTATTTTGTTTTGTCAACGTGTTAAAAGTACATAAGCTGCATTAATATTATTGTTGTTTGGACTTCCACCTTTAATTTAGTCAAAAATATTGTATCGATTAGTTATTTAGTTTTTTGTTTAACCCCAATTTAAAAAGGGAAGAACAAAACACGCATTCACATCCACCATATAGCCTTGACCTTGCCCCTTCAGACTACCATTTATTTTGCTCCCTGCAGAATTCCTTAAATGGTAAAAAATTTAATGGTGTTGATATAATAATATATTTAATTCAATTTTTGCTGCCAAAAATCAGAAAATTTTTATGAACGTAGAATTATTACACTGCCTGAAAGATAGCAAAAAGTTTATCGACAAAAACGGGCAATACCTAATTTAATAAAGTTATGTTTTTAAGTAAAAATTTTGAATTTTCCCATCTTATTTAAAACACACAGTCACTTAGTTGCAAACCCAATATCACTATAATCTCCATTTCTTTGAAAAAAAACAAAAGTTTTACAACACAATAAAAAAGTGCAACAAATTAAATTATTTAAGCAACATTGAACAGTATTTCTTTCATGTTTTTAAGTTTAAAGAGCACTGATTTAAGTGAATTTTTATTCATACTTCACTTACAAATACATTTTTAATTGCTTAAAAGTTGAACACTTTAAAAAGCAATCCCTTCATTTGTAATTTTAATCCAACAATCAAAAACTTCATAAACGGTCTTAATTGGAAACATTTCAACTCCGAGATTTTTCTCCGTTTTATTTAATGAAGCCTTTTAACGTTAAAAGGGTGAAAGTTAGTCAATTTTTTTCTAATCGAGTAAATAAAATTAATTCGATATCATTAAAAGTACCCTCTAGCTGTAGTAGAGACAATCACTCGCTTACTCAAAGAGGGAATTTTTTCCCCTCAAGGCAAAAAAAATCCCTACAATCTCTTTTCTGCAATGATCTTAATCATTTTTATTGGATCTCATTATCTGAAATTCAAATAAAAATTAATCTATGCTGAATATTAGATTTAAATTAATGTACATATCGTAACTGATATTTCATTCACCGTGATAAAAAAAGTTTTATTTGATGGCAAAATTTTGAGAAACTTCTAATGATGAAAATCAGGAATAAGCAATGCCGTATTGAAACTGTTTAATTAACCAGTTCTCTACCGTCAGACAAATTGGAATCATTATGAGTTTTAACAATCGCGACAGGTGCAACTGCGATTCGTTTTGAGAGGCAAAGAAAATTAAGGAAAAATTTTAATTGGGATTTTTAGAGTGGTAAACAGTTATACTGATACAGATTAATTGGCTTGTTTAAGCGATAAAAATCAACACTTTTAAAACTGAACTGAGAGCTTCTCTTTTTAATGAAAATTACTTAATTACGTCTTGCAACTTAAATTCAGTATGTGTTGATGCTTCTTAAAAATAATGATCCGTTTTTCATAATTGAGTGTCCATATAGAGATTATCGAAATAAATTAATCTCAAAATGAGTTTTAGAATTTTTTTTTTTGTATTTTAGGAATTGTTGAGATGAGAATTTATGCCTTATTTTCAACACAACAGAAAAAATACAGACATATATGGTACCGCCGGGACTCGAACTCAAAACCTGGGTTATCCAGCGCCACAGCGCTAGTGACTCGGCCATCAGGTCCATTTTAAAGCATCCTCATTAATCAATGACGCAACAGCCCCATGGTAGACCAGGGCTGTCTGCATACTGGCAGATTTTGAAACTTGAAATACTTTTTCTTTCTAAGGTTTAGGATTGTCAACCCTATGTTCTACCCTCTAAAGTCATATTAGACCGAGACCCACGGTTTAAAGTGGACTCCGACCCACTACAAACATCTATGGCATCCGCCGAAACTGGAACACGAATTCTGTAGCACCGAGCGCCAGAGTGCTACTGTATTAATTCAAAATTTATCTTATTAATACCTACTTTAAAATTTAAGCATGATAATTTTAATAACTAACAAAAAAAGTTATAAAAACACAAATTTAATTTACACGCTATAAAAAAATCTACAAAATCTATGAGCAATTAAATTTGTTATTTTTGTACTATTACTATAATCTCCATTTAGTTAAAAAAAAAAGGAAATTTAGCTTTAATATTAAAATTTATTTTAATATTAAAGTAATTATTTATTTTTTAATTTATTTTTATTTATTTACTTTATTATTATTAAACATTAAGTACTACAAATAAAATTTAAGCAATTCTGAACTGTATTTCTTTCATGTGTTTTAAGTTTTAAGAGCACTGATTTAAGTGAATTTTAATTCATACTTCACTTTCAAATACATCTTTAATTGCTTAAATCTCAACACTTTAAAGCAATACCTTCATTTCGCAATTTTAATTCAACAATCAAAAACTTCATAAACGATCTTAATTGGAAACATTTCGTCGCCCAGATTTTTCTGCGTTTTTATTTAATGAAGCCTTTTAAGCGTTAAAAGAGTAAAAGTTAGCCATTTTTTTGATCGAGTAAATGAAATTAATTCGATATCATTAAAAGTACCCTCTAGCAGTTGAGACGATCACTCGCTGATTCAAAGAGGGATTTTTTCCCCCTGAAGGTAAAAAAAAAAAGATCCCTACAATCTCTTCTCTGCAATGATCTTAATTATTTTTATTGGATCTCATTATCAGAGATTTAAATAAAAATTAATCTATGCAAATATTAGATTTAAGTTAATGTAGATATCATAACAGATATTTCATTCACCGTGGTAAAAAAAAAGTTTTATTTGATGGCAAAATTTTGAGAAATTTGTAATGATGAAAATCTGGAATAAGCAAGGTAGTATTGAAAACTCTTTAATTAACCAGTTCTCTACCGTTAGACAAAGTGGAATCATTATAAGTTTGAACAATCGCGACAGGTGCAACTGCGATTCGTTTTGAGAGGCAAAGAAAATTAAGGAAAAGTTTTAATTGGGATTTTAGAGCGGTAAACAGTTATACTGATACAGATTAATTGGCTTGTTTAAGCGATAAAAATGGACACTTTTAAAACTGTGAAATGAGAGGTTCTCTTTTTTTTTAATGGAAATTACTTAATTACGTCTTGCAAGTAAAATTCGGTATGTGTTGATGTTTCTTAAAAATAATTATGCTTTTTTTATAATAATTTCATAGTCCATATAATAATCAAAATAAATTAATTTCAAGATGGGTTTTAGAAATTTTTGTATTTTAGTAATTGTTGAGACTAGTATATGCGTCTTATTTTCAACACATGAGAATTTATGCTACTATAGAATCAATTACATGAACCTCGATGCTTGTTGATTGTCACTCGGGTAGTTCAAAGTTGGTTCGTATTACACCACACAAAAACCTCACCATATGGTAAACATCTAAGTACCCGCACTGCAAGCCGAACGGACACTCTAATACATTAACCAGAAAAGTGACAAGATTTCTGGACCACCAAACTAAAAGACAAATCTTTCTGCTGAAAACAAGCGTTTTTTGTTGGAGAAAGTTTGATGAGTCCTGTTTTTAAAGTAATGAACTGGGGGGGCAGAATGGGATATACACATGCTGAAGTCCTGGGATGAAGTATGCACCAGCCATGTATCTTGACTTCATGCTGAACTTCCTGCTGACTGAAGTATGCACCAGCCATGGGATAAGTATCTTGACTTCATGCTGAAGTATTCACCAGCCATGGGATAAGTATCTTGACTTCATGCTGAAGTCATGCTGAATGCACCAGCCATGGATAAGTATCTTGACTTCATGCTGAGCCATGGGATAAGTATCTTTGACTTCATGCTGACGTGGTAGCACCAGCCATGGGGGATAAGTATCTTGACTTCTCACTGAAATATGCACCAGTCTTGTGATAAGTATATGGCCTTCAATGTCGCAAAACCGCTATATGTGATCTGTTTTATTTTTATTACCTATAAGTTTGATTAAATATCGGTCCAGCAAATTCTTAGACATTCAGAGAGCATTGGTGTAATACGTTTTTTTGGATATTTTATAATAATAGTTCATTACTAAAAGAGTCTTTCATAAATAATGCACACAAATAAACAATAAAGCCATTATTTTAGACCCCAGCATGTCCTATATCTCTCTCTCTCTTTTTTACAATGGATAAATTAATGTTCGCACTCGCGACCAATCTCATTACAAAATGAATCTTGTTGTTGTTACTAATCCGCCTGATACAGGAAAGACTACACCAGGTTTAAGAGACCCCGTCACAGGCGACTAGTTCATGACTAATGATAATATGTAGCTTCACTTTTAGTGGAACCACGAGGGATGAAGGATGATTAAATGTAAAGACAACGATCTACGATCAAATTAGACCCGACCTACAGTTTAATATAGATTTCTAACTACTGCAAACCCACATGTCACCAGGAACTTTTATAAATAATGCACACAGATAAATCAATAAAACCATTCTTTAAAACATCCAGCATGCCCTATTTCTATCTTTTTTTATAATGGATAAATTAATGTTTGCGACCAATCTCTTCCATTTATTAAATTTCTTAACAAAGAGACATTTCGCGTTGCAAAGTTCTTCATAAAGGCACAAACGACACGATATTTCAGGCCTGCAAGCCGAACGGACACTTTAATACATTAGCCAAAAAAGTGACAAGATTTCTGGACCACCAAACAAAAAGACAAAACTCCCTGCAGAAAACGAACTTTTTATTGGAGAAAGAATAATGATTTTTAAAGTAACTAATGGTTCGCGTTTCGACCATTTTTTTTTTTTTTTTTTCTTCTACTTCTTCTCTGGACATATTTTTCTTGTAGAAATCTTAACCAATAAGAAAAACGTAACCCTTAAAAAGTTGACCGAGAAGTGATTTTTCTGACAGATTTGTGGTTGAGTAATGTCTAACTTCTCTCTTCTTTTTTTCCAGTCTTTTATGTGTTTTTCTTCATTTTTTTTTCCACCAACTTCCAGTAGTTAGCTTCATTTTTCTAGTGGAAAGCACGTGTTTCAGCACTGTTTCAGTGGCATTCGAGGACGCTTTACTTTCTGGTCTTGGCAGATTTTAATGGTGGTCACGATTTGGTCCAATGTGAAGAAGTGAGCCAAAATAAAAATATATATATGGCTTTACAGATGAAGTCAGACAACTATCTTCTTAAAAAGGGTGGATTCCTTTATAGCGCAAGTTTTTATGACGGCACTGATACTTATAACGAGTACCTGTGATGTAATGTTACAAGATAATTTGATTGATGCTTCTTTTGACGTTATTTTATTAATAATATTAATACTATGTTTAGAATTTCTTTAAAAACTGAAAGCAAAATTGATCTACCATGTACTTATATATGTTTTATTTCTTTTATATTTTAACATTAAATAAAATGGAAAAAAAGAGAAAGGTATATTTGATTTAAACAGAAAAACACAAAAAGGCTTTTTCGTGGATAGGTCAAAGATCTCCTTAAAAGAGTGGGTTCTTTACAGCACAGTTTTTATGATGACACTGATATTCATAACGAATACCTGCGATGTAATGATACAAGATGGTATGATAGATGCTTTTTTGGAGGATTATTGACATCGTTTCATTAATGTTCATATGAATAATATTAATATTATGTTTAACATTTCTTAAGAAATATACTATTAGCATTTCTTAAAAAACTGAAAACAAAATTGATATACTATGTACTTATATATATTTTATTTCTGTCATATTTTAACATTAAATAAAATTGTAAAGAGAGAAAGGTTGCTTCTTGTATATTGAAATTTTTATATTTTTTAACAAGTAGGATCCAGGACACTTACATGAGTATATTTTGATTTAAACAAATGTAGTAACATGGTTATTTTTCATGAACTATTTGCACAGTAGTTAGCTTCATTTTTCTAGTGAAAAGCACGTGTTTCCGCACTGTTCAGTAGCATTCGAGGACGGTTTACTTGCTGGTCTTGGCAGATTTTAATGGTGGTCACGATTTGTTCCAATGTGAAGAAGTGAACCAAAATAAAAAAAAAATGGCTTTATAGAATGAAGTCAGAGAACTATCTTCTGATGAGTGGGTTCTTTATAGCGCAGTTTCTATGATGACACTGATACGAGTACTTGTGATGTAATGATGTAATGATAACGAGTACCTGTGATGTAATGATACAAGATACATCTTTATGTAATGATACATCTTTATATATATATTCTACTATATATATATATATATATATATATATATATTATTTCTATTATATTTTATTATTTCATTATATTTTAACATTAAATAAAATGAAAGCTTTTTTCTAGTATATTAAAACGTTTTATTTTTGCATGATTAGGATAAAATCCAGGGCATTTACATGAATATATTTGATTTAAACAGAAAAAAAGGCTTCATAGATGAAGTCAGAGATCTGTCTTTTCAAAATGGTGGGTTCTTTATAGCGCAGTCTTTATGACGACACTGATACTCATAACGAGTACCTGTGATGTAATGATACAAGACGGTATGATGGATGCTTCTTTTGAGGATTAATCATCTTATTAATGTCCATATTATTGTTTAGCATTTCTTGAAAGATTAGAAAACAAAATTGATCTACCGAAATAAATATAATATATATATTTCTATTTTTTGAAAAAAAAAATATATATCCCCATTGAAATTGACATTAATAAAATTAATATTATGCTTAAATTAAAAATACCTATATTAGTAGCTGTTTCAATATCCAATAGATGCACATGCCGAAATCAATTCTTACTTTCAACTAATTGCTTTCAATGGATAGTGAAAACTTTTGTCAATCAATCAGTCATCCTAAACCCATTTCTTTGTATGGATCAGTATTGCATAGAGACTTATTGGGAGTTAACATAAGTATATTTGATTGAAACATATGTAGTAATTTTGTTATTTTTCACAAAATATTTGTACATTTTTTCTAACCTCATCACGTATGGGAGAAAACCCGAAAAACTCTCACCAAGTAGTCCAACTAATAAGACAAGATACTGAACATCACAAACGCCAAAAGAATCTCTCGTTTTTGAAACACATGTCTTACAGCAATGCCGCCAGCGGATTGAATTTCAACACTAATGCTCCTCATGGGTGCACGTTACCACTGAGCCACGATTCGGGCGCTGATTTTTCACAGTTAATGTAGATAAAATCTAGTAGAACAGAAACATGCAATTTTTTTTTTTTCACGAACTGTGATAGATAAACACAGTTTTGCTATTTAAAAAGACTGTCACCAATATTAATATTGTCATCCATCATCAGTGGCGAAAACAGCCCCATGGTGGCCAAGGGTTTTGAAACATGGGGTTTTATTTTTACGATGTAAGGTTGTCAGCCCTACGCTCTCAGCTATACAGCCATACCAAACATTGATCTTGGTTTAAAGGGATTCCCAACCACTATAGGCATCTAGGGTACAGCCGAAGTTGAACCCGAAACCTGTGATTTCCAGCGCCAAAGCGCTAGTCACTCGGCCATTTGGCCCATTTTAAAGTATCGTCATCATCAGTGACGCAACAGCCTCATGGTGGGCCAACGCCATCTGTCTACTGGCAGATTTTGAAATATGAGTTTTTTTCTTTTATAAAGGATAGAATTTTGAAGACTATGCCCGACGCTCACATACGCCAACATCGACGCCGAGATCTACGGTTTAAGGTGGGCTTCCGAACCACTATAAACATCCATGGCATCGCCGAGACACGAACCCGAAACCTGTGCAACTGAAAGCCAGAGAGCTAGTCTAATGCTGTTTTATTTCAAAAATTATCTTATTAATACGTACTTTTAAAATTTAAACATTATAATTTTAATAAGTATCAAAAAAGTTATAAAAATACAAATTTAATTCAAAACCTATAAAAGTGCAAAATCTATGATCTATTTGATTTATTATTAAAACCAAATAAATTTATTATAATCTCCATTTATTTAAAAAAACATCGAAAATTTAATATTTAGGAAGATCATTAAACATGAAGTACTACAAATTAAATTATTTAAGCAGTTTTGAATGCATTTCTTTCAAATGATTTAAGAGCACTGATTTAAGTGAACTTTAATTCATAATTCACTTTCAAATCTATCTTTAATTGCTTAAAATCCAACACTTTAGCAATCCCTTCATTTTGCAATTTTAATTCAACAATCAAAACTTCATAAACGGTCTTAATTGGAAACATTATATCGCCCAGATTTTTCGGTATGTTTCTATACTATTCTCATTTCTTTACACGTTATTTGTCTCTCCTAAAAGTTTGCTAGGGGCCTGATTGATGACCGAGGACTAGCGATATAGCGCTTAGATTCACAGGATGCTTGTACCCGATGTACCATGGATGTTTATAGTGGTTCAGAATCCACTTTAAACCATAGATCCCAGTCTAATAGGATAGTAGAGCATTGTGGGGTGATGTTATTCGCATCCGTAGCCTATCTTCAAGCTACACGTGCTCCCTGTGTAGTGCTAAATGAGTAGCATCATTCGTCGTTGCAACTCACTGGGATGCTCACAAGGACATGGTCAATACGATCTACTCCTCGACGTAATTAAAAACAAACTTTAAACCATAGATCCTTGTCTAATGTGATTGTAGAACGTAGAGCCGACAACCCAACCCGTAAAAAGAAAACATCTCATAGGCACACAACCTGGGCCTAACATGGGGCTGTTGCGCCATTGAAGAAACATTTGCTACTCTTGCCTACATATTATCTATAAATATATTAATCTATCAACTTTATTACATATATTTATAGTTGTGAACATCTTGTTTATTTGAGTAATTATGTTAATCAGATATACAGATATTACTGTTTACATGAATTTAAATATTTTCATAACTTGAGTTATAAAAATGGTAATTTAATTTAAACGATATAAAAGAGCCAAAAATTGACCAATTTGATTTATTATTATTGTACTATTACTATAATCTCCATTTAATTAAAAAGGGAAATTTTACTTTTAATATGATTATTATTAAAATGATTAAATGATTAGTATTACAAATTAAATTATTTAAGCAGTTTTGAATATTTCTTTCATGTGTTTTAAGAAGACTGATTTAAGTGAATTTTTAATTCATAATTCACTTGAATGTATCATTAATTGCTTAAATCTCAACAGTTTAAAGCAATCCCTTCATTTCGCAATTTTAATTCAACTATCAAAAACTTCATAAACGGTCTTAATTGGAAACATTTCATTGCCCAGATTTTTGAACGTTTTATTTAATGAAGCCTTTAAGCGTTAAAAGAGTGAAAATTAGTCAATTTTTTTTCTAATCGAGTAAAATGAAATTAATTCGATATCATTAAAAGTACCTCTAGCAGTTGAGACGATCACTCGCTGATTCAAAGAGGGATTTTTCCCTGAAGGTAAAAAAGTCCCTACAATCTCTTCTCTGCAATGATCTTAATTATTTTTATTGATCTCATTATCTGAGATTCAAATAAAAATTAATCTATGCTGAATATTAGATTTAAATTAATGTACATATCGTAACAGATATTTCATTGACCGTGGTAAAAAAGTTTTATTTGATGGCAAAAATTTTGAGAAATTTGTAATGATGAAAATCTGGAATAAGGAAGGCCGTATTGAAACTGTTTAATTAACCAGTTCTCTACCGTCAGACAAATTGGAATCATTATGAGTTTTAACAATCGCGACAGGTGCAACTGCGATTCGTTTTGAGAGGCAAAGAAAAATTAAGGAAAAAGTTTTTAATTGGGATTTTAGAGCGGTAAACAGTTATACTGACGCAGATTAATTGGCTTGTTTAAGCGATAAAAATGGACACTTTTGAAACTGGAACTGAGAGCTTCTCTTTTAATGGAAATTACTTAAGTACATCGTCCAAGTTAAAATCGGTAGTGTGTGGATATTTCTTAAAAATAATGATGACTTTTTACGTGATTGAGTATCCATGCAAAGATTATCGAAAGAAATTAATCTCAAAATGAGTTTTAGAATTTTTTTGTATTTTAAGAATTGTTTAGATAAGAATATTTTATACATAAGAAAATATATGTTACTAGAGAATCAATTTTATGGACATCGAAGCTTGTTGATTGTTACTTCGGTAGTTCAATGTTGTTTCTTATAAACCACAAAAAGCCACACTATATGTGTAGCATGTAAGTAATTCGTACCATACTCCCTATTTTTCGAAATTACGGGTGAACACGTTTTATATACTCTCTATTTCCTTTGAATGCAGTAGGAACATATTTTGCAAATTCTCTCTTCTTTTTGAATTCACAGAGAACACATTTTGACCCTCTTCTTCACTTCAAATTCAGTTGGTAGATATTTTTCCATCGTCTTCTTTCCCTTTGAATTCATTGGCCACATTTTGCTTACTCTCTCTATTCTTTGAATTCAGAGGAACACATTTGCAACCTCTTCTTTCTGTTCCAATTCTCTTCAATTAATCTCCTTTTCTGTTCAAATTCTCAACAGTGGGAGCACATTTTATACACTCTTTTCTGTCTCTTTTTAATTTAAAAATTCTTCTTAAGTGAATTTTAATTAATACTTTACTTTCAAATACATCTTTAATTGCTTCAAATCCAACACTTTAAAGGAATCCTTCATTTTGTAATTTAATTCAACAATCAAAAAGTTCATGAACGGTCTTAATTGGAAACCTTTCATCGCCCAGATTTTTCTCCGTTTTATTAAATGAAGCCTTTAAGCATTAAAAAGAGTAAAAGTTAGCCATTTTTTCTATCGAGTAAATGAAATTAATTCGATATCATTAAAAGTACCTTCTAGCAGTTGAGACGATCGCTCGCTGATTCAAAGAGGGATTTTTTCCCCCTTCAGGGCAAAAAAAGTCCCTACAATCTCTTCTCTGCAATGATCTTAATTATTTTTATTGGATCTCATTATCTGAGATTCAAATAAAAATTAATCTATGCTGAATATTAGATTTAAATTAATGTACATATCGTAACAGATATTTCATTCACAAAGGTAAAAAAAAAAAGTTTTATTTGATGGCAAAAATTTTGAGAAACTTGTAATGAAAATCTGAATAAGCAAGCAGTATTGAAACTCTTTAATTAACCAGTTCTCTACCGTCAGACAAATTGGAATCATTATAAGTTTTAATAATCGCGACAGGTGCAACTGCGATTCCTTTTGAGCGACAAAGAAAATTAAGGAAAAGTTTTAATTGGGATTTTAGAGCGGTAAACTGTTATACTGACGCAGATTAATTGGCTTGTTTGAGGGATAAAATGGACACTTTTAAAACTGGAACTGAGAGGCTCTTTTTTTTTTAAAAGGAAATTACTTGATTACGTCTTGCAAGTTAAATTCGGTATGTGTTGATGTTTCTTAAAAATAATGATGCTTTTTATCGTAATTGAGAGTCCATATAATGATTATCAAAAGAAATTAATTTCAAAATGGGTTTTATATTTTTTGTATTTTAGGAATTGTTGAGATGAGAATTTATGTCTTATTTTCAACAGAGCAGAACCACTACAGACATCTATGGTACCGCCGGGACTCGAATACGAAATTCGGCGATAGTCACTCGGCAATCAGCTCTATTTTAAAGTATCATCATCAATCAATGAAGCAACAGCCCCATGGTGGGCCAAGGCCATCTGACCACTGGCAGATTCTGAAACAGGAGATATTTTTTTCTTTTTAAGGATTAGTGTTGCCAACTCTATGTTCCACTCTCTACAGTCATATACCAACACATACAGCTTAAGGTTGATTCCGAACTACTGCAAACATCCATTGCATCGCCGGAACTCCAACCCGAAACTTGTGGCACCGGAGCGCCAGAGTGCTAGTCTAACACTGTTTTATTGCAAAAAAATTATCTTAATAATACATACTTTTAAAATGAAACATTTTAATATTGATAACTAATAAAAAAAGTTATAAAAATGCACATTTATTTTTAACTTTATAAAAATGAAACATCTATTAGCAATTTGATTTAATAGTATTATAATACTTATTATAAACTCTGTTTATTTAAAAAATGAAAATTGTAATAACTATCAGAAAAGTTCTAAAACTACAAGATTAATTTAAACATTATAAAAGTGCAAAATCTACGAGCAATTCGATTTTTTATTATTGTATTATTACTACACTGAAGTGACAAAAGTCATGGGATAGCAATATGCAAATTTTCAGATGGCAGTAGCATCGCGTAGAACAGGTATAAATGCGCAGTGCTTTCATTTCTGTTCAAGTTATTCATGTGAAGAGGTTTTGACGTGATGATGACCGCACGACGGGAATTAACAGACTTTGAACGCAGAATGTTAGATGGAGCTAGACGCATGGGTCATGCCATTTCGGAAATCGTTAGGAATTCAACATTCCCAGATCCATTGTGCCAAGAGTGTGCCGAGAGTATGAAATTTCAGGCATAACATCCCCCCATGGACAGCGCAGTGGTCGACCGCCTGCACTTAACGACCGAGACCGGCGACGTCTGCAAAGAGTCGTAAATTCTAACAGACAAGCAACACTGCGTCAAATAACCGCAGAAATCAATGTGGGACGTACAAGGGACTTGTCTGTTAGAACTGTGCGGAGAAATTTGGCTTTCTTGGGCTATTCCAGCAGAAGACCGACTCGAGTGCCTTTACTGACAGAACGACATCGCTTGCAGCGACTCTCGTGGGCACGTGACCGTATCGGTTGGTCCCTAGATGAATGGAAAACCGTGGCCTGGTCCGATGAGTCACGATTTCAGTTGGTAAGAGCTGATGGTAGGGTTCGAGTGTGGAGCAGACTCCACGAAGCCATGGACCCAAACTGTCAGCAAGGCACTGTTCAAGCTGGTGGTGGCTCCGTAATGATGTGGGCTTTTTTTCATGGCATGGACTTGGTCCTCTGGTGCGACTGGACCGAACATTGACTGGAAATGCTTATGTTCAGCTACTTGGAGATCACTTGCAACCATTCATGGACTTCATGTACCCAAACAACGATGGGATTTTTATGGATGACAATGCGCCATGTCACCGGGCCACAACTGTTCGCGATTGGTTTGAAGAACATTCTGGACAATTCCAACGAATGATCTGGCCACCTAGATCGCCCGACATGAATCCCATCGAGGATTTATGGGACATCATCGAGAGGTCTGTTCTTGCCCAAAATCCTGCACCATCAACGCTTTCACAATTATGGACGTCTATCGAGACAGCATGGCTCAATATTCCTGCAGAAGACTTCCAACGACTTGTTGAGTCCATGCCACGTCGAGTTGCTACACTTCGCCGGGCGAAAGGAGGGCCGACACGATATTAAGAGGTATCCCATGACTTTTGTCACTTCAGTGTATAATCTCCATTTATTCGAAAGTCTAACATTAATTTATAAAGTAATTCAAATTAAATTATTTAAGCAATTCTGAACAGTATTTCTTTCATGTGTTTTAAGTGTTAAGAGCACTGATTTAATTGAATTTTTATTCATACTTCACTTTCAAATACATCTTTAATTGCTTCAAATCCAACACTTTAAAACAATCCCTTCATTTTGTAATTTTAATTCAACAATCAAAAACTTCATAAACGGTCTTAATTGGAAACATTTCATCGCCAGATTTTTCTCCGTTTTATTTAATGAAGCCTTTTAAGCGTTGAAAGAGTAAATGTTAGTCATTTTTTTGATTGAGTAAATGAAATTAATTCGATATCATTAAAAGTACACTCTAGCTGTAGTAGAGACGATCACTCGTTGATTAAAGAAAGATTTTTTTTTGGCCCTTCAAAAAAAAAAATCCCTACAATCTCTTCTCTGCAATGATCTTAATTATTTTCATTTGATCTCATTATCTGAGATTCAAATAAAAATTAATCTATGCTGAATATTAGATTTAAATTAATGTACATATCGTAACAGATATTTCATTCACCCTGGTAAAAAAAAAAAAAGTTTTATTTGATGGCAAAATTTTGAGAAATTTGTAATGATGAAAATCTGAAATAAGCAAGGTAGTATGGAAACTCTTTAATTAACCAGTTCTCTACCGTCAGACAAATTGGAATCATTATAAGTTTTAATAATCGCGACAGGTGCAACTGCGATTCGTTTTGAGCGACAAAGAAAATTAAGGAAAATTTTTAATTGGGATTTTAGAGCGGTAAACAGGCACATTGATGCTGATTAATTGGCTTGTTTAAGCGATAAAAATGGACGCTTTTAAAACTGGAACTGAGAAGTTCTCTTTTTAATGGAAATTACTTAATTACGTCTTGTAACATAAATTCGGTATGTGTTGATGTTTTCTTAAAAATAATGATGTGTTTTTCGTAATTTAGTGTCCATGCATATGGTTATCGAAAATTAGTAATCTCAAAATGAGTTTTAGAATTTTTTTTTTTGTATTTTAGGAATTATTGAGATGAGAATTTATGAGTTATTTTTTAACCCAACAGAAACACTACAGACATATATGGAACCGCCGGGACTTGAACCCGAAACAGAGCTAGTCATGCGACCATCACGTCCATTGTAAGGTATCATCATCATCATCAGTGACGCAACAGCCCCAAGGTGGGCCAAGGCCGTCTGCCTACTGGCAGATTTCTGGACAAGAGATATTTTTCTCTTTAAGTGCTAGGGTTGTCAACCTTATGTTCCGCTCTATACAGTCATATTAGACCGAGACCCACGGTTTTAAAGTGGACACCTACCCACTACAAACATCCATGGCATTGCCGAAACTCGAACCTGAAACCTGGGACACCGATCGCCACATTGCTAGTCTAATACTGTATTAATTCAAAAATTATCTTATTAATACGTACTTTTAAAATGTTAACATTATAAGTTTAATACCTATGAAAACATTTATGCAAATACAGATTAAATTTAAATCCTATAAAAGTGCAAAATCTAGGAGCAGTTGGTGTATTATTATTGTATTATTAATATAATCTTCATGCATTTGAAAAAAAGAGATATTTTACTTTTAATATGATGATTATTAAAAATGAAATACTAGAGATTAAATTATTTAAGCAATTTTGGACAGTATTTCTCTGATGTGTTTTAAGTTTTACGAGCACTGCTTTAAGTGAATTTTTTTATTCACTTTCAAATACATCTTTAATTGCATAAAATCCAACACTTTAAAGCAATCTCTTCATTTTGCAATTTTTAATTCAACAATCAAAAACTTCATAAATGGTCTTAATTGGAAACATTTCAACGCCGAGATTTTTTCTCCGTTTTATTTAATGAAGCATTTTAAGCGTTAAAAGAGTAAAAAGTTAGCCATTTTTTTTGATTAAATGAAATTAATTCGATATCATTAAAAGTACCTTCTAGCTGTAGTAGAGACGATAGCTCGCTGAATCAAAAAGAGGGATTTTTTTCCCCCTGAAGGTAAAAAAATCCCTACAATCTCTTCTAATTATTTTTATTGGATCTCATTATCTGAGATTCAAACAAAAATTAATCTATGCTGAATATTAGATTTAAATTAATGTACATATCGTAACTGATATTTCATTCACCGTGATAAAAAAAAAGTTTTATTTGATGGCAAAATTTTGAGAAATTTGTAATGATGAAAATCTGGAATAAGCAAGGCAGTATTGAAAACTCTTTAATTAACCAGTTCTCTACCGTTAGACAAAGTTGAATCATTATAAGTTTTAATAATCGCGACAGGTGCAACTGCGATTCCTTTTGAGAGGTAAAGAAAATTAAGGAAAAGTTTTAATTGGGATTTTAGAGCGGTAAACAGTTGTACTGATGCAGATTAATTGGCTTGTTTAAGCGATAAGAATTGTTTACTTTTTAAAAGTGGAACTGAGAGGTTCTCTTTTTTTTTAATGGAAATTACTTAATTACGTCTTGCAAGTTAAATTCAGTATGTGTGGATGTTTCTTAAAAATAATGGTGCGTTTTTCGTAATTGAATATCCATGCAAAGATTATCAAAAGAAATTAATCTCAAAATGGGTTTTAGATTTTTTTGCGTTTTAGGAACTGTTGAGACAAGAAACTCTGTCTTATTTTCAGCACAATAAAAGATTCTAGAAATTTTGATGAATCTCGAAGCTTGTAGATTTCCACTTCGGTGACGTTAAACCTAGGTCTTATCACACCACACCAAAAAAACCTCACCATATGGATAGCATCTACGTAATGCGCACACTACTCCCTTGCCTTTCAATTCAGTGGGAACTCATTTTGTATCCCTCTTCACTTTGAATTCAGTGGGAACATATTTTTGCACCCCTCTTCCTTCACTTTTAGTTTTCAGTAATTAAACATTTTGTATCCAACCCTTCCATATTTTTTTTTATTACCCCCTAAGTTTGATTAAACATCTGTCAAGAAAAATTCTTAAACAATCAGAAACATCGGTATAATGCGTTTTTGGATACATTATAATAGTTCATGACTAAAAAGTCTTGTTGTTGTTACTAATCCCCATGGTGCAGGAAACTATACACCAGCTCCAAGAGAGCAGTCGCAGCTTCACTTTTAGCGAGGCACCACAAGGGCTGAAGATTGACTAAACTTCAAGATTCTCTACAATCGTATTAGACCGGTACCTGCGGTTTAAAGTAGATTCCGAACCACTACAGGGTACCATCGGGTTCTTTCATAAATAATGCACAAAAATAGATCATTTAAAACCGTTCTTTAAAATTTCCAGTATGTACTATTTCTCTCTTTTTTTATAATGGATAAATTAATGTTCGCGACCAATTTCTTCCATTTATTAAACTTAACAAAGGGACATTCCGCGTTGCAAAGTTCTTCATAAAGACATTTGCCACAAAGGACAACAATATTTCAAGCCTGCAAGCCGAACGGACGCTTTAATACATTAACCAGAAAAGTGACAAGATTTCTGGACCACCAAACAAAAAAGACAAAACTCCTTGCAGAAAACGAACTTTTATTGGAGAAAGATTGATGATTTTTAAAGTAACTAATGGTTCGCGTTTCGACCATTTTTTTTTTTTTCGTCTTCTACATCTTCTCTGGACTTATTTTTCTTATAGAAATCTTAACCAATAAAAAACGTAACCCTTAAAAAGTTGACCGAGAAGTGATTTTTCTGACAGATTTGTGGTTGAGTAATGTCTAACTTCTCTCTCTGCTTTTTTTTCTTCAGTCTTTTATGTGTTTTTCTTCATATTTTTTTTTGCCACCAACTTCCAGTAGTTAGCTTCATTTTCTAGTGAAAAGGACGTGTTTCAGCACTTTTAGTGGCATTCGAGGATGGTTTACTCGCTGGTCTTGGCAGATTTTAATGGTGGTCACGATTTGGTCCAATGTAAAGAAGTAAACCAAATAAAAAAAATGACTTTACGGATGAAGTCAGGGAACTATCTTCTTAAAAAGAGTGGGTTCTTTACAGGGTAGTTTTTATGATGACACTGTTACTCATAACGAGTGCCTGTGATGTAATGATACAAGATATGATACAAGGTAGTGAGATTGATATTTCTTTTGAGAATTACTAACGTTATTTTATTAATGTTCATAGGAATAATCTAAATACTATGTTTAAATTTCTTAAAAAGCAGGAAAAAAAGGGTTGATCAAATATGTACTTTATATATATTTTATTTCTTTTATATTTTTACATTAAATAAAATAGAAAAAAAGAGAAAGGTACATTTGATTTAAACAGAAAAACACAAAAAAGGGGTTTTATAGATGAGGTCAAGAAAATCTTCTTAAAAAGTGTGGGTTCTGTACAGCGCAGTTTTTATGATGACACTGATACTGATAACGAGTGCCTGTGATGTAATGATACAAGATTGAATGATGGATACTTCTTTTGAGAATTTAACGGCATTATTTTATTAATATTCATAAAGGAATAATAGTATGTTTAAATTTCTTATGAAACAGTATAAAAGCCATATTTTAGTATATTGACTATGCTGAAGAATACTTAGTTTATTTTAAGTATTTTGAACATTAAATAAACTATTCATGTGATAAGTGTTTTGACATCATGCAGAAGTATGCACCCGTCATGTAATAAATATATGGACTTCAATGGTTCAAACACTATGTATGCTCTTTTTATTTTTTACCATCCCTAAGTTTGATTAAACATCGGTCCAGCAAATTCTCAGACATTCAAAAACATTGGTATAATACGTTTTTTTGGATACTTTGTAATAATAATTCATTAGTAAAAGAGTCTTTGGTTGCTGAAGTTACAGCCCTGATGTGATAAGTATATTGACTTCATTTTTAAACCCTATGAATTTTATTTTTACTACCCTTAAATTTGATTAAACATCGTTCTAGCAAAGACGTAGCCATTCAAAAACATTGTTAGAATACGTTTTTTTTTTTTTTGGATACTTTGTAATAGTTCATTACTAAAGGAATCTTTAGTTTTTACTAATTCCCACTGGTGCTGGAAAGTCTACATCAGGCTAATGGCTAAGCCTAATATGTAAAACTTCAGTTTTAGCGAGGAACCAAAAGGGCTGAAGGCTGACTGAGAACTCATTTGCTCTAGAATCATAGTGGGTCATCATTTACACCACTAAATCTGACCAGCCAATTCTTAGACATTCAAAGAAACTGGTATAACGGAGTTTGATATTAAGTAATACAAGTTCACTACTAAAAGAGTCTTTCTAAATAATGCACAAAAATAAATCAATATAGTCCAATTCTTTAAAATTCCAGAATGTTTATTTTCTCTTTTTTTGTTGTGGATAAATTAATGTTAGCACACACGACCAATCATCATTTGATAAACTTCTTGCAAAGTATACATTAGTCACGTTGATAAGTTTTTCATGACCATGTTGACAAAGTATACACAATATTTCAAGTCCTGCAAGATAAGTATCTTTAATACATTAACCCCAAAAGTGACAAGATTTTTTACTATCAAACAAAAAAAGACAAAACTCCTCCAGAGAACAACTTTTTATTGGAGAAAGATTGATGATTTTTAAAGTAAAATGGTTCCCTTTTCGACTATTTTTTGTTTTTTCGTCTTCTACTTCTTCTCTGGGCTTATTTTTCTTTAGAAATCTTAACCAATAAGAAAAACCGTGACCCTCAATAAAAGTTGAAAGTAATTTTTCTGACAGAAACATCCAGTAATGCCCTAATTTCTCTACTTTTTCTACAATCTTTTATGTGTTTTTCTTCATTTTTTTTTTTTTTTTTTTTTCCACCAACTTCCAGTAGTTAGCTTCATTTTTCTAGTGGAAAGCACGTGTTTCAGCACTGTTCAGTGGCATTCGAGGATGGTTTACTTGCTGGTCTTGGCAGATTTTAATGGTGGTCACGATTTTGGTCCAATGTAAAGAAGTAAACCAAAATAAAAAAAATGGCTTTAAAGATGAAGTCAGAGAACTATCTTTTTGAAAAAGTGGGTTCTTTATAGCGCAGTTTCTATGATGACACTGATACTCATAACGAGTACCTGTGATCTAATGATACAAAATTGTAGGATGGATGGATGTTTCTTTTGAGGATATATAAGAATAATATTTATTCTATGTTTATTTCTTAAAAAACTGAAAACAAAATTGATTTATCATGTACTTATATATATTTTTCTATTATAATTTAACATTAAATAAAATTGAAAGAAGATAAAGATTGTGTCTTGTATATTAAAACCTTTTTATTTTTGAATAAGTAGGTTGGAATTCATAACTTACAAGAGTATATTTGATTTAAACAAATGTAATAACATTGTTATTTTTCACAAATTATTTGTACATTTTTTTCTAACCTCATCACTACTATTTGAAAAAAAAATGTCACTATTAAAGTCGATATTATTAAAGTTAATATTTTGTTTAAGTTAATATTTCCTGGGTTAGTTCCTGTTTCAATATCCAATAAATGCACATGCCGAAAGCAATTCTTATTTGTACAATTAATTAGTATCATGCATGTGAGGACCATATACTTGCTTTAAAATTTTGTAAGGGTTAAAGCTGATGTATTTTAATAACCCGCTGTAAAATTAAACTCAATAATGACAAAATTGAGACTGTGTTCTCTTTACTCGTAAAAGGAAATTTACTAACCCAACTAATTGCTATCTATAACACAACTGCATCTTGATCCAAACAATTGAAATATCCTGGCATCACTCTTGATAAAATCTCATCTACTCTCAGCATATTAAAATCTTCCGAAATAAATTTAATAAAGCTATCCGTATCTTCTATCCTCTAATTTCTAGAAACTCTAACCTGGCACTACATAACAAAAATTCTTATTTTCATAGAGTACATGCGCCGCGTAATTACTTTACGCATGTCCAGTTTGGGGTTCCACAAAAAGTAACTTGGAAATCATCCAAAGACTTGAAAACAAAATCCTTCGGATGTCCACCAACTCACCTTGGTACTTCAGGGAATCAGTATATTAGACAATCGATTAACTTCCCCTTAACATTCGCCAATTTATATTTAAAATTTCTAAAACTTTCTAGAATAATCTTCCTCACACTTGCAATTCGGTTTGAAATTCTCTTTCTAGGTATGATATTTCTTTGTTTAAAAATAGAAAAAAAAACGCATACTGTTCTTAACATATAATCCCTTGTTTTTTTCCCGTCATACATTCTCCTGAAATGCCATTACTGCCAAAGTGGATTAGCGTGAGAATGGATTAGTAATTAGAATATGGATTAGATTGGATTAGCGTGATAATGGATTAGTTATTAGAGTATGGATTAGATTGAGTTGATTTGCGTGAGAATGGATTAGTTATTAGGTATGGATTAGATTGAGTGATTTGCGTGAGAATGGATTAGTTATTAGAGTAGGGATTAGATTGAGTGGATTAGAATGAGGATTAGAGTGAGGATGGATTAGATTGAGTGGATTAGAATGAGGATGGATTAGTAATTATAATGTGGATTAGAGTGAGGATTAGAGTAGGGATGGATTAGTAATTATAGTGTGGATTAGTAATTAGAATTTGTATTAGAATGAGGGGATTAGAATGAGGATACATTAGTAATTAGAGTATGGATTAGATTGAGTGGATTAGAAGGATCTGAAACAATTTGAAATAACACAAATAAAAAATTATTCTTAAACAATTCTATGAATTTAAATTTTATTCTAGATATGCTTTTACGAAGCGTATGTTACATCAAATAAAATGAAAACAAAAATAATAAATTGATGGCTGTTTTCATTGCATGTTCTCTTAAAAGTAATTTTTTTAATCTATTTTACTGATTTCCTTTTCTTTGTTCTTACACTTGGTATGTTAGTATGTAATACACGTATCTATTTTTTATATTTACTTGCTTCCTTTTTTGTTTCATCTGCTTGTTTTACCTTTCTTGTTTGTTTGATTTGCTGTGCTTGTTAAACTTGCTTTGCTAGTATATTTAACTATATTTATTAACGTAATATATATAACTTCAAACAGTGATAACTGTCTCAGTTCTTTATCTAACATTTCTCGCGCGATCTCACACCGGGGGTACCTATCCACTCAATGATAAATCGTACTTTTTTCGCTGCACCACCCCTGTCGCCATCCCCTAGAACCCTACTGCGCATCATTCCAGCGCACCGGACGATCCATCAAACGGCATATTTATCTATTTATCAAAGAAGACATCAAGACGAAAAGCATCTTCGACGGGGGACAGCCCAGCCGAGAAATGATTCATTATCCCCCACCCCAACACCGGCAGACGATTTTCTGTGCAAAAATAAACACGTAAATGCCCTAACTCCGAGCAGAACTAGCGGGGAGTCAGTCAGCAAGTCCACTGATCACTGTCGGGTGTGGATTTTCTGTCTCGTCTGCAGGGATGGATTGAGATCTCTAGGTTCCACCGACAGTCCCTCTCTGTCACCCCCCAGCACCTTTTTTTGTGTAAAAGAAGGTCCCCTGAGGGATTGGGTAGGGGGGGGAGGGACGAAAACGTTCGAACCTTTATCGGAAATGGAGAGGCTATCTAACAAAAAAGTTAGGCATTGTATCATGAGTGGAGGATTCCTCATTGTATCAGAAGTTTCTTGATCCAAAAAGAATTCGATTAAATGCAATGGACAGAAGAGTGGACCATTGACTAGAAGTAGTTACAAGATTTTCGTTTATAGTAAGAAAGAAATCTTGATAGGACAAAAAAAAAAAGGATTAGGTAACATTTCAAATTAAAATTTTTTATGTACATTTTATGTTTTTTTCTGGAAATTTAAAAAATACACAAAGTGTCTTCGTTTTAAGATAAGAAATAATACAAGTTGAGTTTTTATCTAATATATTTCTTTAAATATGAACACATAGTTTCATAAAATTATATTTGGTTTGTAAACAATTTGCTTTGTACTACTACTAGTACACCACACCACATAACTGTGCCTAGAGCTGAGTTACCTCTTTACAGTTTGGGAATGGGGGAGGGGGTGTGAGAAGTCTGATTGGGCTCTGTGACGCTCTAAAGTCATAGGATACCGGAACCTACGGTTTAAAGTAGTTTTCGAACCCCTACAAGCATACATGGCACTATCGGGATTCGAACCCGAAACCTGTGGTACCAGCGCCAGAGCTCTAGCTACTCGATACTGATAATTATTTACAATCTACGTTTATCACAAATATTTAGATACAAAACTAACTCACTGGCCGCATTCCATGTTGGACCAAGATCGTCTGCCTACTGGCAGATTCCAAAACAGATGTTTTCTTTTTACGGGGGGTAGGGTTGTCTGTCCTACCCCAACAGCCATATTATACTTGGATGGATTGAGATCTCTAGGTTCCAGGACAGTCCCTCTAAATCTAAAAATTTAAAATCATTTTAGTATCTATACATTTAATACAGTACCACTCAAACATAAGTAGTGCATGTTGAAGATTAATACGTTGTTATTGAATATGTTATGTTGTTTATGTTATTGAATATAGATTAGAAAAGATGTATTACATTTTACTCACTAGCATCAATACAATGCTGCTTGGCACAATGAGGATGTATTGATACAATATATATTTACTGTAACTAGGTTTTGTTTCGTTTGGTTTGCCGCTCTACGTTCATTTTGTGCACACTTTTAGGCTGATTAGAGGGGATCTACAGTTTAATGTGGATTCCGAACCACTCACAAACATCCATGCCAACATCAGGGCTGGACCCTGAAATTTGTGGTACTAAAGGCACTAGCAAATTAGCCCCCGGATTTTACATTGTAATTAGGAGGAGCATAATTTGACGTATGTAAGTTTAAATAGAAATATCATTATACTGTTTTCTCAGGTCCCATCAGAAAATAAATAAAAGTATAGAAAAAAAAATTAGAATCCCCAAAAAATATTCACGAAATTTAGACTAACATACTTAGCTACATAATAATGTATTTATTCGTTCATTTAAAAACATAATGCACTTAACAACATAAAATTAATATTTCTTCAACAACATACCTACCTACTATAGCAACATAGCAAATCAAATGAAATATCTTTATCTACAAAAAACCACACACAAAAAAAACCTCTCATCTTTTATTTCCGAGGTTGCCACACTTTTCCGCCCTTTCTAAATTTAGGAACCAACTCCTCAGAGAGATGGGGGGGCAGGGGGGAGAAGTGTTCGGTTTTTCGAGACGATCCCGTATCTGGAAATCGATCTCATAAAACAGAAGAATGTTTGACGTGCGTTAACAGATAAGCAAGGAAAGAAAGGAATTTCCGGAGGATATGACAAAAAAGAATGCTTTTCTAACAAGCCAGCGGGTGGGAGGGTGGACGTGTAATCAGTACCTTTCAAGATATCTCAAGGAGGGGAGTTGGGGATCATGAAGTTGTGGTTGGAGTGATGGTGAACGGTTTTACTGTGGATGCGAAGGATCCAATAAATCAGTCAGTCAGCAGTTTTTCATTGCGTTGAAATTTTACAGATACGATATTTTGGATTGATATTCTTAAATATTTTTAAGTCTTAAATTTTTGCACTGTTGAAATTTTGAAATATTTTTTAAAAATTTGATTTGGATTATTGATAACATTTATTTTTTTAATCACGGTTAATGGAAATAATTTGTTGTAAATGCAAATATTATTTTTAAAAAAAAAAAAGCGTCTGTGTCTTGAATGTGCAAAGTGTTCTAGCTTCCAAAGTAGAAGTTCTGGGCTCAAAATCTGACAAAGTCTAATCGGGAGTTCTATTGTCTATATTAGTTATGTAAAATTCGTAGGCTAGGACGTTCCATTAATAGACTCCTTGGCAATTCTTAATTCGCTACATGTTTTTTTATATACCAGGCAATTGGCTTGAAGTTATAAACTACTAAAGCAGCAGACATGTAGCGGATTAAAAATTGCCAATTAGTCCTAAAAAGGGGGCGTCCTAGCCACGAATTGGTATCACTAACATAGTTGTTTCAGAAGAAAATATATATTTACTTTATTTCTCATTATAGTAGACATTTTCACTCCGTAGTCTATCACCACTCACGATGGAACAACTCATGGCGTAGTCCATGTTCAATCCGTAATTATTTCGATGTGTGAAGGTCACAGAGATATTTTCTAGTTTCCTGTTGTTCTCATTAGTACAAAACACTAATCGTATGTAATATAACTACCCACAAAACTGCTTGTCTGCTGTCAAATTTGAGAGATGGGTTGTTATTATATAATTATCAAATAATATATATTCATTTCTCCTTGGAAGGAAATGCCAAAACTCGTCCCGTTAGAAAAAAATGCTGCGTAATAATTCTTCGTGTAGATAAGGCCAATAAAAAAGAAACATTTTGATACATAAATTATTTTTTTTAATTTGTTAAGTACAAATTATTTTCACTGGTAAAATATTTGACTTAAGCTTCTATTATCACATCCAAATGTCTGAAATTTTAAACTGGTATAGAAACAGCAATTAAAGCTTGGCTAAAGTTACCCTGAATGCGAGCTCAGATAAATCTGCTCTGGTAAAAAGCTAAATTGCTGCAAAAGATGGCAGACCATTAGTCACTGCAATCGACATTCACTCTCTCTGAATGGGAAAAGGTTTCGGAATAATTTTTTCACACCTTTGAATCAATAGAGTAAAAGCCGGCGAGAAATGAAAAGTCACGAATTAACACTCGCGTTAATCGAGGAAAGTTTTAATTGATTTTCTCTGAAGTTACAGAAATTAATGTTTACCAAGTCATCCTTACTTAGTTTGTGCGGGTGATTAAATATCAACTAGCATACAGACAACTGAAATTCAACAATTTAAAGCAGAGATGGTTAAAGAATTAATGGATGCTTAAAGATTTTAATTAATAAAAGAACTATTAATAATGCCTTCTGTTAATTAATTATTAAATTTTATACATCGAAAGGGTGGGCCCTGATGGCTCAGTGACATGGATGTTTGTAAGTGGTTCGGAATCTACTTTTAACAATAGGTCCCGATCTAATTAGATTAAAGTGTGCAAAAATGGCAGCAGAGTGACAAGCTAAACCTATATTTCTCTTTTGGCACTGAATGGCCGAGTGTTTAGTGCTCTGGGTCTCGGTACCACAGATTTCAGGTCCGAGTCCCGGCGGTGCCATGGCTGTTTGTAGTGGTTCGGAATACACTTTGAACCGTAGGTCTCGGTCTAACATGAACGTAGAGCGTTGTGGGATTAGTGTTACTTCGCGTCCGTAGCCTATCTTCCAAGTTACACGTGCCCCCTGGTTAGTGCTAAGTGAGTAACAGGGGGTGCAGCCCTTCTTATGGTATAAAAGACAACTGTCTAAGTAAAAGTCTCTGAAGTGTCTGTAGAAAGTCTCTGAAGTGATTGAATAGGTCGGAGTTTTCCGCCTATTTTCAAAGTGATCCCCTTGTGGTTTCGTGAATCACGCTGTGTGATAGTTAAAGGTTCTGCCACGGACCAAGTGGCTTTTATATTTACCTCACATAAAAACTATAAATGTATCAAACTAGAAAGGCAGGAGAAACTAAAAGTGTACTCATATGAAGCAAACTATAATTAAATTTTAACAAATAAATTTCTTCTAAGATAGAATCGGAAAGTTGGTTCCAATGATGGTTTTCGTACATAGTACAGAAAATGGTGAAGAATATATCGTTTTATCCTTTTAAAATTGCCTATGCATATCCTGCATTACTTTCTGTTAAACCTAATACATCAAGCCAAATACTAATAAAAAAAGTACTGATATGAAAACAAACTAGAATTACATTATGACAAATAAAGTACTTCTAAGATGCAATCAGGAATTTGGCCCAATGATGGTCAAATATTATTAGAAAATTATTTAGAATATACTATTTTTATTCTTTCAAAATTGTATATGCAAATCCTGCTTTACTTTCTGTTAAACCTAATACATCAGGCCAAATACTAATAAAAATGTACTCATATAAAAACTAGAAATATATTAAACTAGAAATGTAGAAAAGTGCTCATATAAAACTATATATCAAACTAGAATTATATTATAACAAATAAAGTACTTCTAAGATGATACCACAAAATTATTCAATAATGGTTAAATAGTATAAAAAATGATAGAGAATATACTTTTTTTATCCTTTTAAAATTGTATATACAAATCCTGCATACATCAAATATACAAATATAATATATATATATATATATATATATATAAATCCTGCATACTCCTGAATCAGATAGTTGGCCCGGTGATGGTTAGATATATACTTTTCTATGCTTTCCAAACTGTATATGAAAAATTGTGTATTAAAATCCTACATTATTTTCCTTTTAACCTTTTAATTATCAGGTCAAATAATAATAAAAAAATACTCATATAAAACTAGAAATATATTCCTAAATATATAGAAAAGTAGAAAGGACTAGAAAAGTACTCATATAAAACTACTCATGTACCAAACCGGAATTAAATTATAATAAATAAAGTTCTTCCAAGATGGAATCAGAAAGTTGTCTCAATGATGGTTAAATAGTATAGAAAATGATGGAGAATATACTTTTATCCTTTCAAAATTGTCTATGAAAATCCTGCATTAATTTTCATTTAACCTAATACATCAAGCCAAATACTCATAAAAGTACTTATACGAAAAACTAGAATTAAATTATAACAAATAAAGTCGATGCATATCTCACTAGTGCTCTTGTTTGATGCGCGATTTCCTATGCAGTTTGCTTTACGGAAGCACAAGATAGAGAGCAAGGAAGATGGGAAAAGCAAAGCTAGCTTATGAATATCATTGGGATTCCCGTGCCATTGGAATGCAGGCGGGCATGGAAGGTAAGCCATTCATCAATCATTGATTCTCCAATTCTCGCAGGATCGGAATTCGAATCAGGGTGGACCCAATCCACCTGCTCCGTTCTCGCGCTGACCCCTCCCACGAAACGTGACCCCCATTCCACTGGAAGGGGGCTTTAGATGGAATGCTGCTCCTGCTGGATAACTAGCTCTATTTCTAGGATGTGTTTTTTTCCTTCCCTTTTTGGTGGTCAGCATAACGGAGAGCTCATTCGAATGCATGGTCTATTTATTTCTCTGTGCTTTCATTTCTGACCATTCGCAAAAAATGGAGATGGATTTGTAAATAGGGTCAAAACTTTTCTTAAAGTATTGAGTAAGTCTGACCCATCCATTTTATTCAGAAAATTATTATTTTCTGATAAGCGTACTTTCATAAACAGCTGAAATTAAAAATTATAGATATTAAAGTTGATTATTACCCTGCCCTATTATTATAACCCTACCGCGTAAAAGAAATGGAACATCTCAAGTGTCGTAATCTGCCATATGCAGAAGGGCTTGGTACACCATGGGGCTGTCGCATCATTGTAGAAGAAGATATAAACGCATACATACATTTAAATGCATATATACATATATATATGCATCAACAATCACACTGTAAGGATGGTATTTTCTGGTTTTCTCTCATGTGACACGCGAAACAAATACGACAATTATATCTGAAAGCTGTCCTTGACATTACCATTTCTTCCTCTTTCGTTGATCAGCTCTCCTGGCATATGCAAATGACACACTAATGTCCAAAAACGATAGACTATGCTTAGGATAAAATTTACTGTGCTTTCTGTTCTCATGGTCAACATCACAGAATTCAGTTTACATGAATATTTGATCATGATTTTGTTTGAAAAAAAGAAAAGATGAAGGGAATCTTGCAAATATTTTCTCATGTTTATTTTAGAATAACAGGGGCCGAGTGGCTAGCGGTTTGACGCTCGGTACCACAGGCTTTGGGTTCGAATGCCGGCGGTGGCATGGATGTGTATAGTGGTTCGGAATCCACTTTAAACAGTAGGTCCCGGTCTAACAGGATCGTAGAGCGTTGCGGGGGTAATGTTGCTCCGCGTCCGTGGCTTATCTTCAAGCTACACGCACCTCCTGGGTAATGCAAAGTGATTAACGTCTGTGCAGCGTTTGCCTTAAAGCATCCAAGACAAGTGTCTAAGTGTTTGCCAGCTGCATTAGAAGAAAAAAAAAATTTGGAATAACAAAGAGGTCTGAAAAAAATTGATTTTTATAATATGGTTAGATCTGAAAATGAATCATTAGAGAAAAAATATTGGAAGTGTTTATACAATAAAAAAATTAAATAGATATTATAATAATGATTTATATATTAAAAGACATGTTTTTTTTAAGACCAGGCATTTTTATAGGTTAAAAGACATGTTACATGTTAAATGAATTCTAAATTACTTGTCTTGCATGAAACTGCTTAAACTGCATGAAACTGCTTTATGTACACTACTAAAAGTACTGTTAAAAATTATTAGTTCAAAACATAACAAATGATATTGGTTTAAAGATTTCGTATTAATGCTAGGAATTAATGAAACAGGATCCCTTGTGATGCACCTAAGTAATGCTGCATCTGCTACTATTCTGCTGTTCTATTGGCAAATGGCTACTATTACTACTACTACTACACTACATCACATCATTCTGTCTAGAGCAGGGATGGGTAAACTCCGGCCCGTCGGAAGATTCTGTCGGCCCTCGGATAGAATTTTAATTTGGTGGGCCGAGACAAATTAAAATAAATATATATTATATATCCATCTTTTTACTTTCTCTATTTTTGATTTTTTCTCTATTATCTCTAAATCGACGGAAATAACAAGCACAGGCAGCTTTCAATCGGTAAAGTGTTAAATTCGGAAGTTCTTTGTTAGTTATAGCTGTAGATTGGCGCCAACAAGCGTTATCTCTTTCTCGGGGATCAGACATATGGGAATCCAATATAGTGCCATAGATTTCAGAGCCATTCAAACAGATTTGGATATTTTTACCATGCCTTTTTCAACGTAAATTGTGAAGCAGTGAGATTAAATTTGAAGGTTGAATTAATTGAGTTGCATTCTAAAAATGATCTCAAGCAGTTGTTTCTAAATATGCAAAGTTAGAGTTTTACAAATCATTAGCGAAAATAAGTTTCCCAAATTTATTATCTCACGCCCAGAAAATCAGTGCTATGTTTTCATCTTATATAGGTGAACAAGTGTTTTCAACTATGAACCTTAGAAAAGGATTATTTCAGAAGTAGACTGACAAATGAGCATTTAGCCTCGTTCCTTAGAATCAGTACATCTCACTTTAAACCTCAATATAACGAACTTTTAAAAATGAAATAGCAATTTCATTCATCTCATTAACATATTTAAATTGTAATGCTTACATATTGTTCTTAAAATTTTAGAAAATTTATCTTGACCCGCCAAACTTTTTTTTTTTTTTTTTTTTCGATTTTTGACCCGCGAACGAAAAAAGTTTGCCTGCCCCTGGTCTAGAGCTTACTTTCCCAGCTTGGAAATGATGTGTGTGAGAAGCTTGGGCTTTGTGACGCTCTACTGTCATATAAGATCGGTTCCTACGGTTTAAAGTGAATTCGAACCCCTACAAACATCCATGTCACCACCGGAACTCAAACCTGAAACCCGTGCTACGATAAATCCATCGACATGAAAGTCTTTCTTTTTGGGCTGAAATGGTAGGTAGAAGAGTGCAAAATTCCATTGGGTGAGATCCTTTCAAATTGTAATGGTTTAATATAAAAGGATATACTTAGGTAACGTTTGATTTGCTATATATATTTATTTTTGTTTTAGAAGCAAATGACCTTATGAATATATTAAAATAATATGAACAACGCTAATAATATATGAATAACGCTCGGTAACACAGGTTTCGGGATCGAGTTCCGGCGGTGCCATGGATGTTTGTAGTGGTTCGGAATTCACTTTAAACCGTAGGTCCAGTTCCTAATAGGATCGTAGAGGATTGCGGAAGCATTGTTACTCCTCGTCCGTGGCTTAACTTCAAGTGACACGCGCCCCCTGGGTAATGCAAAGAGAGTAACGTCTGTGCAGCGCTTACCTTAAGGCATCCAAGACGAAGCTGCCTAAGTGTTTTCCAGCTGCATTAGAACAAAAAAAAAAAATTATTATTATTAGAATTACAGAGCGCAAATTTTGTGACAAAAAATATTACAATGTAAATGTTCAGATTTTCGAGTATCCTTCAAATACTGTGAATTCAATTAGCACTTCATAAAACAAGAAGGACATGTTTGACTCCATATATTTTTTATGTTAAAATTTATATGAAATTCTCAGAGAAAAAAAAACTACATTTGCTGTATTTTCTGTACGGAAGAATGGTTATAGAACTACAGCCAATGATATCCTGCTTACTCAAAGGGCCTGAATGGCTGAGAGGCTAGCGCTCCGGCATTCGGTACCACAGGTTTCGAGTTCGAGACCCGGCGGTGCGATGGATGTTTGTAGTGGTTAGGAATCCACTTTAAACTGTAGGTCCCGGTCTGTTTAGCATAACGTGTGCACAAGATGACCGTAGAGCGACAGACCAAACCTGTTTACTCAAATTTTCGAATAGCGGCTGAAGAAAATTAAGATTCCGCCAAAATTATTATTATTTTGTAAATAAAGGGGTTTTGTGTAGTGGTTCGAATCCACTTTAAGCCGTAGGTCCCGGTCTCATATGACTGCTGAGCGTTGGACGTAGAGCTGACAACCCTACCCCTTAAAAAATTGAAAAAGCCTCTCTCGTCTCTAAATCTGCCAGTAGGCAGACGGCCTTGGCCCACACTGGGCTGTTGCGCCAATGCTGATAAAATAAAAGAGTAAGCATTTAAAGTAATATCCTTAAGTTGCATGATACAACTTAATATTTTCCTCCAATTCATAGACAGATCTCTATAGTTCGGTTAAAATTAACCAAGCTCAAATACTGAAATAATGAAATTCGTGCTATACACAAACGAATTGGAAGAACAGTCATAAAACTACAGCCAATAATCTACTCACTTAAATTTCCGAATAGCGGCAGAAGAAAACTAAGATTCCACCAAAACTAATATTATTTCTTCAATGTAAAACCCTTAAGTTGATTGTTACATCTAATATTACTTGTAACTAAAAGCGTTAACTGATTCACACAAAGTCTTGACCAAGATAAATGAAACTTATCCACTCTTTACGTTAAGTGCGATGTTGAAATAAAAGGAGAAATATGGGAAAAAAAAAGAAAAAAGTAACAGAACAACAAGTATTTTAACAAGTACTTGAGTATATAAACGAGTCAGTACTACTTAAAAAGTATTTTAATCTCTATAAACGATTTTGTAGCAATGTGACCCCAACTGAGCATTTTCTTGAAATGCTTTAAATCACTGTTTCTTTTAGTTTTATATATACTTGTAACTAAAAGCTTTAATCAGTTCACACAAAATCTTGTTCAAAATAACTAAAAGATATACACTCTTTACGTTATGTTAAGTGCGATGTTGAAATAAAAACAGAAATATTATAACGTTTCTTTTCCACTTGGTGGACATCTAGAACACGCCCACGAACCCGTATGGACTCAAGGATGGACAAAAAGGTGGTAGTTTCTGTTGTAATAGAGCACCCTGGGTAGAAGTATGACTTGGCTCCGTGACGCTCTACAGTCATACGAGACCGAGATCTGCGGCTTTAAGTGGATTCCGAACCCCTGCAAACATCTATGGCACAGACGGGACTCAAACCCGAAAACTGTAGTACCGAGAAACAGAGCATTAAACACTCGGCCATTCAGGCCCAAAAGAGAAATATAAGTTTTTCTTATCGCCTTGCGTCGATTTGCACACTTTAAGCTAATTAGATCGGGACCTACAGCTTGAAGTGGATTCCAAACCACTCCCAAACTTACATGCCACCGCCAAGATTCGAACCTGAAGCCTGTAATACCAAAGGCCAGAGCCACTTGACCATCTGGCGGCTGAAAACTATAGGGAAACAAAGTAACTGAACAGCAAGTATTTTAACAAGTATTTGAGTATTTAAACGAGTGAGTAGTAATTAAACAAGTATTTTAATCTCTATAAACAATGTTGTAACAATGTGACCCTAACTGAACTTTGTGTCTTTGTTGAAAGGCTATAAATCACTGTTTCTTTGAGTTTTATTTCTACTTGTAACTAAAAGCGTTAACCGATTCACACAAAATCTTTTCCAAAATAAATAAACCTTATCCACTCTTTACGTTATGTTAAGTACAACGTTGAAATAAGAAAAAGAGAAACTCGAAAAAGAAAAGATAAAAAGCAACAGAAAAACAACATGACCACAAAACCTCCAGCAAACAAACTTCCCTTTTGATTGTACCGAATTTTTCCTTTTTTCCCTCCTCCACGTGTTTACTAATGTTACCTGCAGGTTAACTTTTTCCCACAGCTCCTTTGTCCTCTCCCTAACAACACAAAAACTTCCCTTTCTGTGATGCGGGTTTCTTGAAATCTTTTTCCCTTTTGCTTTGTAGCAGGAAATTGTGGGATGTCCCCCGGCATAAAATGGATGCTTTTTTCCCCGGACAGGAAAAAAAAACGGGAGCGAAGAAGAAAAATTAATTCAATTACTGAACAGAAGAATATAAATAAGTATTAGTGAAGAGGGAAAAAAGTAAAAGTGGAAAGGGAAAAAAGGGAAAAGTGGATAGAGGAAAAAAAGTAAGTGGAAACTCGGAATGGGTGGCAGTGGCAAAAGCCAGTTGTGAGAGCCGGGGCATATGACAATGGGTCATTTTGTTACGAGGGATGTACTGGTCAAGATGGTTTCCAGCACGCAAGCGGTTACAGTTAAGAATGGACTTTTTCTGACTGAGTTTCTTCTCTTCTTCTGTATATAAAATCGGGATGATAAATGAAAAATGTTTGCAAACCATGCAAATAACAAGTTTCTGGAATGTAATTTTTAACAAAATAAACTCCATCACAAACAGCATTTTAGAAAGAAGTTTTGCAGTCAAGTATACTATGTAACAAATTTTTCTTACTAATAAAACTGGCATTTTTTTTAAATAACAATTTATGTTTTTTGTTTAGTTCGTTTTAAATAGAAAAAAATATTTGGAGAAATAGTATAATGAGCAAACTTTTTAGTATGCAGTTGTAGTTTAATGTTTTAGAAATATTATTGTTATTTCCGAATGCCACTTTTTTTGACTTGAGGCCATTTGTCAATAGAACAGCAGAGAAGTAGCAGATTCAGTGTTACTCAGGTCCACCGCAGGGGGCCGTTTCATTGCACCTACATCGTACCTCCTCGATTTGAAACAAGTAGTGGCAGTGGCAAAGCTAGTTGTGTGAGCCGGGGCACTAGCTCCTTCTTTGTGAAATGTTGAAACATAGCGGTGGTCTCATGCCCTTTGAGTTAATAAGCAAAATAGATAATTAAATGCCCTTTTTTTAAAAGAGAATTATTTATTTAATAAAATTATAAAATGAAAAATATCAAAAATTTCTAAAATGTAGATGTTGATGAAATCAGTTGCATGTAATAAAATAGAATGAGCAAAAGGTCAAATTAGGGAAAAAATAGCTTAGGAGAAAAGCGAACTTTTTTTCATCTAGGCAGTTGTAAAAAATTAATTTAAAATATTTAGAACAGTGCGAGGGATATTTTGCTATGTTTTCGGAATGTTGAAATATCATAATAGTAATTTTGTGGGAAATTTAAAACAGGGTTATTTGATGTTTCGTATATCATTATAGAATTGAGTAGAAATTTTGTGAACAAATTGTCTTAAACTTGGAATCGAGAGAGCTCGTCTAATATCGTCATTACGAAAGTACCAAGCTGAATTCGTTAACATTCTGAGAGTTTTGTTCTAAAGCCTTTGAATAATTTCAAAAGTTTGTACGTGCGACAGAATCCCAAACTGGGCTTGCATAACTGAAATCGAAACTGGACGAAGATAAGAGATATATATTAGAATTTTGAGATTAAGAGGTAAAGCTGAATTTCTATTGATTAAAGGATAGAGAATTCTAAATTGAGTATTGAATTTATTTCTAAGGTTGTAGATATGCGATCTGTAGTTAAGTTTACTATCAAGAATAATTCCTGAGTACTTAGTTTCTTTAGACCAGGTGATATAATTATTGTATATTTTAATATTAGAAGGGTTAGAGGATTTTCTGCAAGTGAAAAGAACTGCTTTAGTCTTGTCTAAGCATATGACAAGGGGGTCATTTTGTTATGAGGGGTGTACTGTGGTCAAGATGGTTTCCAGCATGCAAGAGGTTACAGTTAAGAATGGACCGTTTCTAAACTGAGTTTCTTCTCTTCTTCTGTATATAAATCGGGATGATAAATGAAAGACGTTTACAAGCCATGCAAATAACAAGTTTCTGGAATGTAATTTGTAACAAAATAAACTCCATCACAAACAGCATTTTTAGTCAAGTTCACATCATAAAAAAAAAAAAAAATTTTTTACTAATAAAACTGAATTGTTTTTAAATAACAAAAAAAAAAAAAATTTTTTTTTGTTTAGATAGTTTTTTAAATAGAAAAAAATTAATTGATGAAAAAGTATGGTGAGCAAACTGTTTTGTATCCATTTGTAGTTAAACTTTTTTTTTTTTCTTCTTTTTTTTATCCCACTTGATAGGCAGCAGCATGTAGACAAAGTCCAAAAACCCATCTTCTGCCCCCGTAGGTAGAAGTCTGACTTGGATCCGTGTCGCTGAATAAGGAGGGCAGTGCCTTCCGGGAGAACTACACCTCATTTGCGTATCGCATGGGAAAAAAGCCGGAAAATTCCCCACAAGGTAGTCTGAATAACGAGGCAAAATGCTGAGCATATCAAACGCCATCGAAGTTCCTCGTTTTTGAAACAGTCCTCTGTGCGCTCGTGCTCTGGGGCTCGGTACCACAGGCCGAGTGGCTAGGTACCCCAGGTTTCAGGTTCGAGTCTCGACGGTGCCATGAATATTTGTAGTGGTTCGAATCCACTTTAATACCAGGTCTGTTTAGCTCAAAGAGTTCACAAGAGGACCGTAGAGCGACAAACCAAATCAAACCACTAGCGACGTGTTTTGCCACTAAGTCACGAGTTGGTTTTAATGTTTTAGAATTGTTTTTATTGTTTTCAGATGTCAATCCTCCAATCATGTTAACTTGCAGTCATTTGCCAATAGAGCCTGAATGATTGAGTATCTAGCACCCCACGCTCGGTGCCACAGGTTTCGGGTTCGAGTTCCGGTGGCACGCCATGGTTGTTTGTAGCGGTGCGGAATCCCTTTAAATCTCAGATTCTGGTCTCCTATGACTGTAGAGCGTCACAGAGCCCAATCCAGACTTCTTCTCACCCACATCATCCCCAAACTGAATAGGAGGCAACTCAGCTCTAGACACAATGATGTGGTATGGTGTAGTAGTAGTAGCAGTAGTAGTCATTTGCCAATAAAACAGTAGAGATGTAGCAGATGCAGCATTACTCAAGTGCATCAACAGAGGACCTTCCACACTACTCCTACATAGTGCCTCCTCGATTTGAAAACACATTCTAAAGTAGCATCTGGGGTTTGCAATTGCCCTTACTCATCAATACCAATGGAAGGATTATACAACTCAAAGATTTATCATGTTTATCCTCGACACAGACGCAGTATCTTTTGATTTTGAATCTGATATCGAATCTCGAACTAAGCATCTTTTGATTCAGAGATCCAATCCTCTATAGCTCTACTCTGGCTTATTTAAAATCATGAAGTAATTGATACATTATACAAATATTTTTATAGACTATTCAAATATTTTTGTCATTGAAAACCGAGAACGCAAAGGAATTCAAATGCTTGAGCAAAAAAATGATTTAAAAACTATAGGCCAGAAATACATGTAGCTCGCAGATTATTATTGAGATGTATGAATTTGTTAGAATTAATAATAATTTTAAATCTCGGAAAATAAAGAACCAGCTGCGGTCTGTCGCACTACGGTCATTTTGTGTATACTTTAGGCTAATTAGGCCTGACCTGCAGTTTAACGTGGATTCCGAACCACTAGCAAACATCTATACTACTGACAGGATTTGAATTAATCATTAGATGGAACATAAGGTCTATGAAATAGGCTGTTGTAGGATTTTTCCCATGAGAAGAAGTATAGCATTTTCTGTTCCCAGGGAAAGGAATGTATATTCTTTAAGAAGTGCATAATAAAAAGCCTATCACTCAAGTCTGATAGCAGATAATAATTGTCATGCATAATGAGACACCATGAAATTAGCGATTGTCTGTTCGATCTTCACAGGTAGAAACAATTACAGATAGGATATGGACTAAGCCATAAGTTGTTGCATCGTAATTGGTGATAGACTATGGTATGAAGAAGTGTCCACACAATGAAAATCATGGAGAAGTTTCCGTATAGTTTATCGGAAGCCAATCGTATTATTTAAAAAAGTCATATTTCCAACTTTCACTAGTAGTCTAGGGTCGAGAAGTTGGATGAAAATCAAGTTGAAAGAAACTGGGGAACGGGATTTGGTTTGATTTGTCGCTCTACGGTCATTTTGTGCATGCTTAAGCTAATTAGGCCGGGACCTGCAGTTTAATGTGGATTACGAACCACTAGCAAACATCTATACTACTGCCAGGATGCAAAACTGATGCCTGTGGTACCAATGACCAGATCGCTAGCCAATTGCCCATCAGGCCACGGACCAGCTGGGGAGAAGGCTACATATGTGATATATGCCTATTACTTACACAAAAAACATTACAATGAAATATAAATACACTAGAACCTCTGTAAGTCGAACTTCAGGGAGGCGCCAAATAATTCGAATTATAGAGTTTTCGACTTATGGAGGATTTCGACTTGCGCGGATTTTCTAAGGAAATATTCGACTTTTAGAAGTTTAGATTCTTTCTGACTTATTTTGAGAATTATAAGAATAAGATTTATAAGAATAAGAATTATAATAAGAATATTTCATAGAATTGGTCATTCTATTTACTGTATACTCATACCTTGTTTTCTAAGAAACAATGGCGTGCATTGTTGGCAAATCTTAAAGTCGGTAACTTATTTTTCTTCGAGCTATAGAGGTAATTAGTTTCAAATGATCGAGTTGTAAAGGTTGTAAAATCAAACATTTCTAATGTTCGATACACAGAAGTCCAATTTTTTTTTCGAGTTAGGGAGGAAAATATATACCAAAATGGCTTTTGGGGATTTGACTCATTATTTCGATATATAGAGGGTTGAAATTTCGAGTAATGGTGGTTTTGGGGCTTGAAGGAAGGGAACAAAATATTTTTCGAGTTTGAGGTTTTCGACTTATCGAGGTTCGACTTAAAAACGTTCTACTGTATCTTTATGAAGTACTACAGATTCTTTTAATGTGAAAATGCATCAAGCGGGATACCACGACTTCAGTATCACATTAAACGTGATACCAGGACTTGGATCAGTACTAAAATGTGATAATGGAAGTATTGAACTGCTGTTAGTATAGATCTCGCTTTTCAATCAACAACACGTTTGTCCTTGTACCAACAAATTGATCATTACGCAAAAAAAACCATTATTCATTTTATGAATTTCACGACTCGAGCACAAATTGCGTAACATGTGTACAGAGGTAGAAATACCCATATATCTATGGGTGTGTTTGAATCCACAATGCATTTATTCAATCGCAGGTATTAAACAAAAAACCAATGCTTTTTTATGAAAAGTTTCCAATGCCTCTTTCTTCGTCAGTTAAATTGAACTTAGCAATCTCTTCAACAAATTGATCATTACGCAAAAGCCATTTTATGAATTATTAGCCATTTAGCCATTTATGAATTTCACCATTATTAGCCATTTTATGAATTTCACGACTCGAGCACACGAATTGGGTAATATGTGTACAGAGGTAGAAATACCCATGTATATGAGTTTAACAATGCATTTATTCAATCACAGGCATAAAAAAATTCAATAGTTTTTCATGAAAAATTTCGAAGTATAATACCTCTTTCTTCGAGAGTTTAATTAATAAATATACACACAGAATGTTCTCGACATTAATGTGTTTTTAGGCATCAAGTTATAATGGTCATAACACGTTGGAGCTTTTTATGGTCATCTAAAACATTATCACTGTAGCTGTCTTCATCGCGGTTGTGGGCTTCAGATCTATCCTTGCCCTTGTAACAACAAATTAATCATTACGCACAAGAAACCATTACCCATTTCATGAATTTCCCGATTTTTTCAATTTCACTCGAGCACACGAATTGCGTAACATTACAGAAGTTGAAATATCCATATATATGAGTTTGACAGTGCATTTATTCAATCGCAGGTATTAAAAAAAAACAATGTTCTTTCATGAAAAGCTTCCAAGTAAAATACCTCCTTCTTCGAGAGTTTAATTAATAAATATGCAAACAGAATGTAATCGACATTAATGGGTTTTTAGGCATCCAGCTATAATGGACATGGCCCGTTGGATCTTTATGGTCAGTTAAAACATTATCCTTGTAGTTGTTTTCATCGCGGTTGTTGACTTCAGATCTATCCTTGCCCTTGTACCAACAAATTGATCTTTATGTACATACCCTTACCCATTTCATAAATTTCATGATTGAGCACATGAATTGCGTAATGTGTATACAGAGGTAGAAATACCCATATATATCTATGGGTGCGTTTGAATCCACAATACATGGATTCAATCGCAGGTATTGAAAAATAATGCTTTTTCATGAAAAATTTCCGAGTATAATACCTCTTTCTTCCAGAGTTTAATTTCAGTTGAAGTGACACCTTACGTTCGAAGAATGTGTTCCACGACTTGGTGCGTCAGACGGAGAGATCTCAGTCGTCAGTTTCTAATTTCTTGTTCTGGAAGAACGGATGAAGAAGGTATTTCTCTTCCAGTTCCGCAGTTCTTAGGGGGAAGGGAGAGGGGTTAAACGATTTTGAAGCATCGTTATCTGCGAAACATGTGTGTTCCGCTTCCGAAAGAGGAGTAATCGAAAGCTCTTTCATTACGGCACAGGGATGAAGAAATTTCGATTAAAAGGCTTAACGAAACTGGAGACCTGAATGGAAAAGGAAAAAAGAAGAATTTTAAAGACACTCCTTCAAAGCATAATGTCTTATTTTAGATTCTTTAAAGGAAGAAAAAAGATAGTTTGACAACCCTTCAGTTAAAAACATCCATTAAGTTTCTAATGTTTTTGTTTTTATTCGATTGTACACTTTCATTATAAGCACTGAAATCCACTATTAATAGAAGAAATCGGACAAAAGTGGAATCTTGATCGAATCGATGAATTTAATAAATCATAGCATTATCACAGTGATGTTTTTTAAACTAAATTTTCTATTAAAACTTTTCTGTTTGTATTGAATTTAAAATGTAGACCTTGAACTCTGACCCTGGAGAAGGGGGCAAGAACCCTGTTTACGATGTGGGGAGTAGAAGGAGGAAGAAACCCCGTAGAAAAGAAGAACAGAACGCTAGCTGACATGGGAGAGGCTGCGTCAAGCAGCGAGAGAATGTATTTATTCCCTTTAATTAAATGTCAAGTAAATATCATTGTAAAATATCGTAGTAATAAAGGGCTTTTATTTAAAGTAACGTCCCGTTACTACGTTTTGTATGTCAAATACTAGACCTAGACACCCACTGCAAAAGTCCAGATATTGTTAGGCTGTTAGAGAAGTCTAACAAAACTGTAGGTTCGACCGGAATGCATCTGTTGAAACCGGTGTAAACCCTACAAAAACTGGGGGTTCGGCCGGGATGCATCTTTTGCAAGCGGCTAAACCTGCATGTATACAATAAATACACGTGCAATCGTATTTAAGAATTCCAGTACTTGGGTTTCAAACCTCATTTTTAAATTTTTTATTTTAAACACTGTAGGACTCTTAATCAATACTCGCCTACTCGTATTTAATAACCATGATGAATGAATCGTGGGTTTCAATCTACGTTTACTATATACAGAATACATGAGTTGTAGAATAGCATTGACTTAAACTTCCTCTGCTTTTAAAAAATAAATTATAACATTTCTAGCACTTACTTTAAAATATGGTTTAAATTAATGATGAATGTGTTCCTTTCGTTGCAAGTATGCCAAATTTGATACTAATTACCCAATTTGCAAGATTGTCTCACACCTGGCCCATTGCTAATGGCAAATTGAGTGCAAGAAATCATACAAGAGATATTTATATACGAAGACATTTTTTATACGAATGTATATTTATTGTATAATGTAGACGAGGGTTCAATTCCTTAGGTTATTCACGCTATAGTCACCATTTTGAAAACAATTAGATTCAGCAGTGATTGTGGTAACTTTTTCTCCTGTCAAAACCGGATTGCCTGGTACAAAGTTTCCAATTTTTCCCCAAAAGAATGCATGAGTAATCGGTGGAAGCCCGGAATTCATTATCTTCTCCTACCCATGATGTAATGCAGCAAACTTTCATGAGTTATACACCATAAAAGAAATGAAAATGTATAATGCTTTTGTGATAAACAATGATATGAGAAAAATGACTATGACATGTGACAATGACCTGCAGGGAAACTTTTTATAGACACTTTCACAGACCTTGTTTTCCATCTTATGATTAATTCATACTAAAGACGAAGAACGCCAATTCATCTGAAGTCTATTCTCCTATCTCCTTCCTCACGGGGCCTGAATGGCTAGCGCTCTGGCGCTCGGTACCACAGGTTTCGGGTACAAGTTCCGGCGGTGTGTAGTGGTTCGGAATCCACTTTAAACTGTAGATCTCGGTCTGTTTTAGCCCTCATGCGCAGAAGATGACCGTAGAGCGACGAACCAAACCCTTCCTCATGTACCTCCGTAGGGGCTCGATAGCCAATTGGCTGGCGCTCTGACCTTTGGTACTACAAGCTTAAGATTCAAATCCTGCCGGTGACATGGATGTTCGTGAGTGGTTCGGAATCCACGTTAAACTATACGTCCTGGTCTGATTACCCTAAAGTGTGCACAAAATGACTGTAGAGGGACAAACCAAATCACGTTCTTCCGTTTCTTTCAACTTGATTTTCATTCAACTTCTCGACATCAGATTTTTGGGAAAGGTGGAAACATGACTTTTCCAATACTACGACTGATTTCCGATAAACTATACGGAAACTACACCGCGGTTCTTATTGGAGTGGACACTTCCTTAGCCCTTGTCTATCATCAATCACGATGCAACAACTCATGGCGTAGGCCATATTCTATCTGTAATTTTTCTACCTCTGAAGATTGAGCAGACAATCGGTAATTTCATGATGTCTCATTATCCATGATAATGATTATCTGCTGTCAGATTTGAATAATAGGCCGTTACTATGCACTTGTTAAAGAATATACATTCCTCTGGCCTGGGAACAGAAATGCTATATCTTTATCTTGTGGGAAAAATCCTACAACAATCTATTTCATAGACCTTGTGTTCCATTTAATGATTAATTCAGGTTCCTCCGTTTCTTTCAACTTGAATTTCATCCAACTGCTCGAAACTAGACTACGGAACGTTGAAAATGTACCTGGAATAACGTACCTTAATACAATACCTGGTCTTTTGTGGGGCTCGGAAAATTTAGTCCTTGGTGTAATACACATTTGCGAAATAATCAGTTTGTCATTAATGGGTCAGATTTACAACCTTCTACCAAAACTTCCTGTAGATCTTGTTCAGGAAAATAAAGAAACTAAACAAAGTAAAAAGGCGTTCCTATTTAAATTACACTTTAATTGAAGTTAAGCAGTAAATTCTTAAAATAAAACCTTTTTCATAAAACTTCTCATCCTAAAACAAAAACATTTAGATTTCGGCTACCGTTTCTTTCAAATTTCAAACATTTGACTTTCCTTTAAAACAAAACCATCTAACTTAAAAATTCCTATTTGCAAATGGGTTATTGTTCAATTACAGAATGTTGTTTAAAGAACTCATTTTATGCAAGATCTCGGTAATTTAAATTAGCGAAGACTTTTTATTTTTATTGGGTCGCGATCAAGAAACTGAATTGAAAAAGACGTTTTACTTCGTCATCTTCCTAGTAAAATAGAACATGTACCGGATTTGCAAATATCAGACAAAAATATAATAAAGAATTTTATTACAAGATAATGATCTATATATCTGATTTTTAATATGTAATATGATGCAGAAAATGTAAATATATTTCTCATCTAGTCTAATATTTCGTATCAAATAAAAATATTGAAACTGAAAATCCTCTATAAAATAAAAGAATAAGTTTTCAATACATTCTGCAAACATCTATTATAAATATTCATTCTCAAGATAATTTTTCAAAAATGAAATTCTGCAAAAATTATTCTAATTCTACTACTAATAAATTATACTAATAAATTCTAATAAATTATTTATCAGGAATTACATTCCTTACATTACTTGCTTTTATAAAAATATCATTATTATTCTCGAAATAAAAAATGCTCACAAAAGGTTTAAAGTTAAAAATCTATTGTGCAAATATAATTAAATTTTTTATTTATCTTTATTATTTTATTGTCTGGAATATTCATATACAGTACTCGAAATAAATACTTTAACAATCAACCAACTGTATCGAACTTTAGTTCGATTCATGGACCAGAAGTAGTGTGGTTTGGTTTGTCAATCTATGATCATTTTGTGCACACTTTAGGCAAATTAGACCGGAACCCATAGTTTAACGGGATTCGAACCACTCACAAAGATCCTGCCACCGCCTGGGTGGATTCGAACCTGAAGCCTGTGTTACCAAAGGCCAAAGCGATAACCAATTGGCCATCATGCCGTCTCGAGGTAGTGTGAGCTGTTAGCATGCAGGCAGACTGAAGTTCGAATTTACTGGTGGCAATCTTTGCAAACGATGAGATAGAATAAATATATAAAATGTATGGAATTGATAATTAGTAGCAATATTTTAAATACAAAGCAATTACTCCAAAATGTCTTCCCAGAAGGCAAAGTTCTCCAATTATCAGCCGTCGATGGGCTGTTTGTGGTATACGTAAGTAGGACATGAAACTTACAAATGTTTAACAGGCAAAGGTGTAGCATTTATAGCTAGCATGCAGGACTTGTGTTCGTATTCATTGGTGGCCACTGTTAAGAAGCTGCTTGTAAAATTAATAGGATTCCATGCATAAATAACATTAATAGGATTCCATTATGAGATGTGTAAAGTGTCTTGTAAAGTTTTTATTTATCCCATAAGACGTAAAAGTGGAGCAATCATCTCGGAAAATATGCATACGCTTTTTACGCTTTCCTTCATCTGTTTACATTATATTTTCAAAACTGCTGTATTTCGTTGTAATTTTTGAAAAATTTATAAAAAGTTTTTTGAATATCTTATTATCTCTATATATATTTTATTCATTATTAATATCAATACGATAAAATTTATTTAAACAACTAAAATAAAAGATTTACAGGTTATCTAATATGCATAAATGTTTATTAATTTATAACATAACTTTCTAACGGTTTTCTAAATTTCGAATACATCATGTACATTAGACGTTAAATCTTAATTATTTCAGAAATATTTTGTATCATTTCATTAATTTTTATATTAAAACTCTTAATACTCACTAGCAGTGGACAAATAGAAGCATAAAGTGTTCGCTAACTTGATTCGAGAAAATTACACTTTATGAAAGTTTTTCACAATATTTCAACTTACTTTACAGATACACACTTTATTACAGATACACTTTATTACAGATACACTTTATTACAGATATACTTTAAGTAAATCTGTGTTTCAATTTACTAAACAAATAAACTAACAAAGCAGGTGATTAAATAGTTTTATTATTGTTAAAATAACAGATAACAACAATGAAAATTTTGAATTTAACAATGCATAATTATTTTGAAAAATTCTCAGAGGGCCTAAATACATTTTAACATCTGAACGGATCTTAGGACGTTTTTATGCAATTCATTCTTAATAATATAATGCATAAAAATAATTTCCATTTCATTAATATGTTTGGCATTATAAGCTTACAGATTAGTTTTAATAATGTAGTTTCTCAACGAAATTAACTTTTTACTGCGCTATAATACTCTCCAAAGACACCATATTATGAATCCATTGTACATTAAATTTTTAATATGTATAATTCAGTAAGCGCATATACAATGCAATATATTTAACTTGAGGCGTTGTCAATTACAGATCATTAAAGCTTATCATTTTTCTTCAATTCATTTTAAGGCGGAAACAGTTGTTTTATGTAAGATATTTTCTAGAACATATTCCTTTTTTCCTTAATTTGTCATTAAGGAATGAAATTTAATATATATTTTTTAGATATATACAGCTTCAATCAACCTGGTGGACTGCGCGTCGTGTTCTCTGAATTGAATGCTTTCCGGACAAAAATGAACCATAAACAGCATCCTTTCCACGATACTGAGAATCATCATTTTTGGCTTATTCAGGAATTTTCTCACAAATTTGGATTGATTCGAATAATATATTTTATTTTAATCTCTCTTAAATTAAATCAGTTGCCTCATCTAGGACTCAAATAAAATTTTACAAGGTTGGATATTGCTTTTACTCTTATACGACGAAAATTAACGAGTCGTGTTAAAATGAATTTCTGAAAATTTGCGGTAGTTTGGAGTCGGTTGCAACAAGAGGAATGATTGATCCGGGACCTCTTATTCCGTCAATTATTACTTATTATCAACAAAGACATTTTTGTCGAAAAATTCGAGTCAAAACGATGGAGAAGCAAGGATGTGTGAATATTCTCAGTGGTCAAAGGCATAAGGCTTTGGCCCAATTAAAATTATTATCAGGTCATGGTCCATTATATCGATATTCATGATCAACCATATTGTGTTCTTTTGTGGCACAATGCGAATGAGAACAGCCCATCTACATAGTTGTATTGAGTTTTCTGATACTCCCAAGATGGCCTTACTGACACTCTATATGTTTTTGAAGGTAGTTGGTTGGTAGGTAAACAAAGTATATCTAGAAATTTTAATTTCTGGAAAGCAAAATGATTATTCGAGATAAAGCATATAAAAACTTTCGTGAATTGAGATATGAAACTCAGTTCTTTAAAAAATTAGTAGATACAACAATTGAAATTTTGATGATTCTTTGTTTGAATTGGGTTTCATTTTCTAATTTATTTATTTTATTTATTTGAGGATGCATCTTCAAAAACATTATATAATTAAGTTCTTTGTTTAGATATATTTGAATTATTTTTTAATAAACAATTAATTAAGTTCTTTTGTTAAGATTATTTTAAGTTAAAAAGATGTCTGATGTCTTTATGGTATGTACATAACTTAAACTATCACAACACAAAAAGAACTTACCTAAACCTACATATTTGTACCAGTTATATATGAGTATTTAAGGTGAAATTTTACTGATTGATTCTGAGCTTTAAATTTTTGAAACTATAAGATTTAAATTATCAAAAATTAGTAAATTAAACACTATATTTTTATCTACGATTTCAAGAAAAAACAAATTAGTCTAGCTCAGAGAACATTTCGAGAGTCAAATATATTTAGACTCCAGGTAGAATGGTTAATCAAAAGATAAGTATATCTGAATCATAAAAGATGGATGGGCTATGAATAAGGATATTTTTACAAGAGGCTATATATTTTATAAAAATTAGTAAATATCTATTAGAATTACAAATGGGATGAATGAGTATTTTTTATCTATTGAGTAGGCTATTGAGATTTGTTTTTTTAATTTTCTTTTTGATTGGAGGGTACTGGAGATTGTTTGAGTTGAGGAGTTCTTTTTATTATGATATTGTAAAATAATTATTTCTTGAAAGACAGTTCAAACTTTTCTATTTCGGCGAACATTTTTTTTTGTATAATAATTTTTTTTTTGTAATTATATTGTCCCTCTTACTATTGTTTGAGTTGAAGAGTTGGCTTTTGTAGCGTCTGGAGGTTTCCTTTATAGTATTATAAATTTTTTTTTTCTAAATGATATGTTATATATGAAATTGTGAAAAGATTCATGAGGATAATTAAGTTCCATGAATTTATGGCTATTATTACATCCATAATCAAAATAAACGGAATGAATATGAGGAATTTCGAATACATCTGTGTTTCTTCAGTCTAAAAAACAAAAATGATAATACAGTTTAAAAATTATATAATTTACAGTAAAAAACTTATAAATTATAAAATTATAAAAAATATATAATTTCAAATCTAAAATATATTGAAACATTCACAAAGTATTAAGGGGATTATGTACAATTTTGTTTTTATGAAAGATTAAATAGTTATTTTTGAAATTAGTTTCTAGGGCGTTTTTGACAAGTTCGAGATCATCTTCTACTACAAATTTTGAATTAGTAGTTTTCGTTTTTTACACGCGCCCCTGGTCAAATTAGTATTCTGCCTTAAGGCATCCAACACCAAGTTACAAGCATAAAAGTGTTGGTCAGAATTAGTGTACAAGTAAAAAAGTAGAATTAGTAGTTATTAGTGCAAGTTGTCAGCAGTTTCTAGTACAAGTCATTACAGTTTCTGGTAAATTAACAAAATCGCCTTTGATCATGCTGTCCATCACGCATTACTTTTCCTCTGAACCATGATCTGATCCTACTTTTTAATTTATCAAACCCAGAGAGGGCAGCTGGAACCCGGTGATAATATTTTATGATCGACGTGTTTAATGCTCTTAAATGAATTCCTGATTTAAATTTGCAAATTTCTATTTTTAACAGTATGTCTATTTTAAATGTCTTTAGCCCTCATTAATAAAATCCTATTTTCTTCTTCATTGGCGCAAAAGCCCCATGATCGTCTGCTTACTCTCAGATTTCGACACTGGAGATATTTTTCTCTTTTTACGGGGTATTATTTTCAGCTCATATTAGACCGGGACCTGTGGTTTAAGGTTGATTCCGAACCACCACAAACATCAAGGCCGAGACTGGAACCCGAAAACCTGTGGCACCGTTCGTTAGTCACTGGGCCAACACCTCTATATTCTGTCGTTCTTTTATTTTTTTTGCTTCCAGACAATTTATTTTGCATTGCAGTGTGGAGAAGCAATGAAAGTTGAAATAAAAAAATTATTCATATTGTAGCTTGCTATCTAATGATTTGCTTTACACTAGTGATATTGGGATACCTCTTGAAGTGACGCCTTCCTTTCGCCCGGCGAAGTGCAGGAAACTCGACATTGGCATGGACTCAACAAGTCGTTGGCAGTCTTCTGCAGGAATATTGAGCCATGCTGTCTCGATAGACGTCCATAATTGTGAAAGCGTTGATGGTGCAGGATTTTGGGAATTAACAGACCTCTCGATGATGTCCCATATGTGCTCGATGGGATTCATGTCGGGCGATCTAGGTGGCCAGATCATTCGTTGGAATTGTCCGGTGTTCTTCAAACCAATCGCGAAGAGTTGTGGCCCGGTGACTGGCGCATTTGTCATCCATAAAAATCCCATCGTTGTTTGGGTACATGGTCGAGTCCGAATGGCTGCAAGTGACCGAGAGTAGCTGACGTCATTTCAGTCAAGAGTCAGTCGCACCAGAGGACCAAGTCCATGCCGTGAAAAAACAGCCCATTACGTGGCCACCACCAGCTTGAACAGTGCCTGCTGACTGTGCGGGAAATTTGGCTTCGTGGGGGTCTGCGCCACCTCGAAGCCCTACCATCAGCTCTTACCGACTGAAATCGTGACTCATCGGACCAGGCCGCGGTTTTCCATTCAGATGAATGGAAAACCGTACTGGGTCCATGAGTCACGAGTCGCTGCAAGCGATGTCGAGCTGTGGTAAGGGCACTCGAGTCGGTCTTCTGCTGGAATAGCCCAAGAAAACCAAATTTCTCCGCACAGTTCTAACAGAAAAATCCCTTGTACGTCCACATTGATTTCTGCGGTTATTTGACGCAGTGTTGCTTGTCTGTTGAAATTTACGACTCTTTGCAGGTCGCCGGTATCGGTCGTTCAAGTGCAGGCGGTCGACCACTGCGCTGTCCATGGTGGGATGTTATGCCTGACAATTTCAACTCTCGGCACACTCTTGCACGAGTGGATCTTGAATGAAATTCCCTAACGATTTCCGAAATGGCATGACCCATGGCGTCGCCCGACTAACATTCCATCGTTCAAAGTCTGTTAATTCCGTCGTGCGGTCATCATCACGCACCAAAACCTCTTCACATGAATAATGGAACTATCGAGAAATGGCTCTGCAGAAGCACTGCGCATTTATACCTGTTCTACGCGATGCTACTGCCATCTGAAAATTTTGCATATTGCTATCCCATGACTTTTGTCACTTCAGTGTATATTTATATTGTATTATTTCATTTCATTTTAATAAAATACAAAAACCATTTCAGTTTGTTATAAAGTTATGTAAATGAATATTTATTACTTTGCTTCAGATAATAGTAAATAAGGACAAAATAATCATTCAATCTCAAAGTAATTATTCAATCTCATGATATTTGATTATTAATCTCTTTAAAAATGTTATATGCTTACTTCAGTTGCCATTGTTTTAAATTTGAGCCAAATAGTTGTAAAGTGTTTCAGATTGATCGAAGCTTTCTATGGAAGAAAGTTCTTAATCAGTCTTTACAAAATAAAGAGATTATTTATTTACAATCTTCTATTCTATAAATAACACTTCATCTATGGTAATATGCATTTTACTCTTGTTCATGATGCAAAAATCAGATTTTGCAATTTATGCATGGAAAAAGGCATATTGATCTCTATATAATCCGCTAATTTACATTTTAAATAAAGATTCAAAATTTTGTTAAGAAAATTTTTTTGCAAGGTCAAAAGAAAATTAAATAAAAATTTTTCACAGAAATATTTTTTCTCCTCATACATTTTGTTGCTTTCGTATTTTGTTATTTATTGTTTCTTACTTATAATATTAAAAGGTAAACGTCAATAATCTTAATCAGTTCACTTTGTTAAAACTCTGATATGTTTATTTGTACTTTTTGAAAAATTTATATGTTCATTTTTAATATGGAAATTAATATGGATTAAATAATGATTAAATATGTTTTAAATAGGGATTAAAAATTATTTATTGACAATTCATGATTCATTTAATGTTATTGACTATTTTTTTAATTACACAGTTTAGCATTGGTGAAAATTTTGGTACTGGATGTACATTATAATGGATTTATATATTTTACTTTTTGTTGCGTAATTACTGTTAATGTACTTATTGTGTTATTACAGCTGTAACAAACAAATACAAAGTGCACAATGCAAGAAGATCAAAATCTTGCTATGTGGTTTTATTTGACACTTTTTTATTTAAGACATGCGTAATTAAAAATGTAGAAAACAGCATATTTTTTTAATCTAACAATAATTTCCCCCATAAATAAAACACAAAAGGTATTAAATAACAGAAGAATAAAAAATATGGATTTTAATCAAAAGATAAAAATCAAATTAATCAAAGCCAATATTAGAAAATTCATTAAACAATTCCAGTTTTAAAAAATAAAGAAATTAATTACGATATCTGATTCAGAAAAAAAACCAAACTGAAATAACAAGAGAAATATAAAAACAATATGAACAGCTGTAACTTCTCTTATGCTTAAAATAAGTATGCAACCGTGCTTCCTCCTCACGTACTACAAGGACGCCCTGTGGCGTTCAGGAGAAATGGTCAGTAGGCATCAAGACTCTCACCCGAGAGAAAGTACGAATCAACCGATGCTGCTTCAGAGACATTTGATTAACAATCTCTCCTCCCGATAAAATACCTTTTATTTTCGCTTTAGAAATGTAATCCTTCCACGAATCTTTAATTAGATATCTTTAAATGCATCAAATATTGTCTATCTTTAATTGTACGTGTATGCGGTGTTTGTGTGTCAATAAAGCTGTGGCCATTCACGCCCAAAGTATAGATGAAGTTTGCTATGCGAACTTTGCTCAGCAAGAATTGATGAATATTTTATTCCTGGAGAAATTTCTGAGTTTGGATGCAAAGAATATCATTGTTGCAGATGTTTTAACATTCAATGTTATGTATAACACCTATTTTTACGCAAATATTTAAATGTAATAATTGTGGTAATATGTTAATGATAAATAAGATTTTTAAAAAATTTTAACAACTATAGTCAAGAAATTTCACATTTTGACTGATATACATAACTTTTTTTTTTTTTTCAATTTTAAAATAAATTTCTAATGATCATATTATGCATATTAGAATAAGTTAAATTTTAATTCTTTCCCAAATTTTTGTATCATTTAATATATTTTTATATGAAAACTTAATACTCACTAGCAGTGGACAAATAAAAGCATAAAATGTTCGCCGACTTGATTCAAGAAAATAGCACTTTATGAATACTTTAAAATATTTTGTGACACCAAAATATTTCAACTCAACACTATTCTAACGAAGTCACTGTTGCGTTCTAATAAACAAACAAACTGTGCATTGTTATTAAGAATGTGCTATTGTAAGAAGAACAAATATCAACAATGTAACTTTTTAATTTTAACAATGCATGGTTATTTCGTAATATTTCCAAAGGGTAATACAGTTTTACGTAAATTTCTGAGATTAATAAGATGTTTTATGCACACCTTTCTTAATAATATAACGTATATAAAATAATTTCTACTGGTATTTTGTTCAGCATTATAAGGTTACAAGTTAACAAGTGATAGTGTAGTAACAAAATATATTTATTATTATACAATAATACCATTCGTAACATTTAATGAATTGCGCATTAAATTTCTAAATTTGCGTAATTTCATAAACACATAAACAAAACAATATATTTAAGAAGAGGAGTTGCAAATTCAGATCTTGTTAAGTCCAGATTTCAGAGACATAGACCAAGATAGATCTAATAAAAGGGGTTTTATATATGAAGAATTTAGTTTTTCTGCTTACGAACTATGATTTAAACAGATTTCTTAACACAAAAAGGCTTTATTGGCATACATAAATATAGACCGTATAAAGACCTTACTGGCTTGCAGACAATATATATATAGATATATATTTGTAAATTGAATCATGAGGATTATTCTTCAACGACAAACCCAAGTAATTGAGTTCACTGCGCCATCCATGCTTCACTAAAAATTCCCAAACTGTTCATTAACGTTTCATAATACTTCATTTTTGAACGATTAAAAGTAATACTCTTTGTTCTACAGAATAATTAATTACACATAAATACACGCGTGCGATGAGCAGCATGTAAAACATGAAGCGAACTGTTGTTTTCCTTTAGAAGACAGAAAAACATGATTTATTACAGAGGGGAAAATTCTCGTTCCGTCTCCATTAATTAGTTTCAAACAAAGAGAATTGTTCTGTGCGGAAATTAAGAAATACAACAACACAAAACTTTTCAGGAGTGTCTTATTGGAGCAACAAAAATATTTGGAGAGGGTCCCTTTTCTTTTACATCCTTTCTCATAAATCAAATTTTTGCCACATCATCATAAATCAAAAAACACGGCCTAACGTCGGAATGATTCACTACGTTGAAAAGATGAATCCTTCGTCATTTGGGTTGAAAGGATTGAATGATAAGTTGCACGCTTTCGATGGTAACTGTTGTGAAATTAATTTCATCGATAGTTTCATAATGGAACTCTAAATATCCATTTAAAAAAACATGCCGTACTCAAAAGGTTAAAATTTTTACTTTTAAATATTTGTATTGAATTAGATGTTATAAAATTCCATTAGATCGATTTAAATCAGACATTGTTCAAATGGGAGTCAGCAGATCTTGCCAAGTCAAGTTTCAGATCGAAATAGGCCTAACGAGACTTTTTATATAGGACGAATTTAGTTTTTCTGCGTATGAACTGTAATTTAAACAGATTTCTTAACTTCTTAACCCATAAAAGGTCTTATATATATATATATATATGTTGAATAATCACTACGACTATTCTTCAACGACAAACCCGGAAGTAAATGAATCCGCTAAACCATCTACTGCTATACTAAAAACTCCCAAATTGTTCATTAACGTTTCATAATCCTTAATTTTTGAACGATTAAAGTAATACTCTTTGTTCTACAGAATAATTACTTATGCACAAGTAATATATCAAAAAAAATTAATTTTTAAATTTTTCACTAGATTACCGAAAAGTCCTTTATAGATAAAAGTTGAAATTTTCCTCTAACATCTGGCGCCATCTATTGGTAGACACACACGCAACCTTAATCTAAAAAAAAACTAAAATTAATTAAGCGAATTTAATTAATTTTAGATTTAAATATCTCTCATCATACCTCTCATCATCGTATTTCTCTAGTGCTAGAATAGCTCTTAATATCTTTGGCTCAAATATGTTCAAAAGGGGACTCATCAGATCTTGCCAAGTCCCAAGTTTCAGACCGAAATTGGTCTAATAAGGATTTTATATAACAAAATTTAGTTTTTCTGCTTATGAACTGTGATTTAAACAGATTTCTTAACCCAAAAGGGCCTTATTGACAGACAATATATATATATTTTTAAAATTGAATAGTTAGGATTATTCTTTAACGACTAACGGAAGTAAATGAATCCACTAAGCCATCTACTGCTTCACTAAAAAATCCCAAACTGTTCATTAACGTTTCATAATACTTCATTTTAGAACGATCAAAGTAATACTCTTTGTTCTGCAGAATAATTAATTACACATAAATACACGCGTGCGATGAAAACAACATGTAAAACATGAAGCGAACTGCTGTTTTCATTTTTTACAAGACAGAAAAACATGATTTATTACAGAGGAAAATTCTCGTTCCGTTTCCATTAATTAGTTCCAAACAAAAGAGAACTGTTCTGGACGAGAAATTAAGAAATACAACAACACAAAGCTTTCAGGAGTGTCTTATTGGAGCAACAAAAAATATTTCAAGGGGTCCTTTTCTTCTACATCCTTTCTCATAAATCAAATTTTTGCCACATCATCATAAATCAAAGCACGGCCCAACGTCCGAATGATTCACCCTATGTAGAAAAAGATGAATCCTTCGTCACTTGGGTTGAAAGGATTCAATGATAAGTTGCAAGCTTTCGGTAGTAGTTGTGAAATTAATTTCATCAATTTTTTTGATAATGGATCTATAAATATCCATTAAAAAAACATGCCATATTAAAAAAAAAAAGTTTAGAATTATGCCATAAAATATTTGTATTCAATTAAGATATTATAAAATTCTCTTTAAATCAGGCATGCAAATATAGCCTCTGACCAGATACACTTACAGTAATTAACCACATAAAAAGATCATGGAAGATTATCCCAATATTTTTAATTCAATTTATACATATTAAAATAACGTGTTTTGTTGCATTTATACACTACCAATAAGTATTTGGGCACCTGTGATAGAAAAGAAATACGAACATTATTCAAAATCAATAGTTGGTAGAGCCTCCACGAGAGGCAATTACAGCGTGAACCCTCCGGGGCATACTTTCCACAAGTCTTTATATGACAGCTAGTGGTATTTTCTTCCACTCGGCTTGGAGAAGACATAGAAGTTCCTTCACCGATTTTGGACGGGTAGTGCACCTCTGAATTCGGCGATGCAACGCGTCCCAGAGGTTCTCGATAGGGTTGAGATCTGGGCTCTGGGCAGGCCAGTCCATTCGATGAACTCCTTTGGCACCATACCAAGCCTTGGTTAACGTCGAAACATAACAACTGGCATTGTCGTCCTGAAAGTAACAGGGGTCCAACCCGTAAAACTACCACAAAGTAGGAAGGAATTGTCATCAAAATAGTGCAGTAGGCATCGGCGTTGAGCTTACCATGAATGGGGACCAAGGGTCCCAGTCCATACCAGGAGGGCCCCCAGACCATAATTCCACATCCGCCAAACTTGACTGTTGGTACAATGCATTCTGGCAGGAGACGTTCTCAGGCAGACGCCAGACCCAGACCCTGCCATCCGAACGGTAAAGGGTGAAACCTTGATTCGTCACTCCAAAGAATCCGTTTCCACTGATCTACAGTCCAATTTCGATGTGCTTTGCACCACATTAACCGAGCAGCGCGGTTGGACTTTGTGATTAAAGGCTTATGGGCAGCAGCACGACCATTAAAACCATGCAGATGTGCTTCCTTACGGTTGGTATTCATTGAAACAATACTCCCGGATGCCTGTTGAAACTCCTCACGGATGAGGGCCATCGGTTGGGTGCGGTTCTTCCGAATTTCTCTGGTGAGCACTCGTCGGTCTCTATCTCCCAGTTTCGTCTACCGACTCGGGGCACATTCCGACAATCACCGCTCACCTTCCACTTCGTAATCACATAGGCCACTGTCGATTTTGGGTACTTCAGATCGCTAGATATGACTTAAGGATCGGCCACATTTATGATACCCGATAATTATACCTTTCTCGAAATCAGAGAGCTCGAACTGCGCGGCATCTTGTATGCGACTAATGCCGATGCTGTTTCCTACACGATATATACCGGCGGAGTCCGTGACGTACCTCAGGACCGGGCAGATATCGTCATTTGCAAAGGTGTCCAAATACTTATTGGTAGTCAGTGTATATATATATATATATATATATATATATAAAGCTTATTAAATTATATGTTATAAAAATATCATTATATCGCTTTTTATCACACCTGCAAATATAGCCTCGGACCAGATGCACTCACAGTAATTTGACGACGGACCACACTGGGGAATATTGTGGAAGATTATAAGACATATTTTTAATTCATTTTATATACATTAAAAATAAAAATTAAATGAATAATTTTATGTATTATGTTATATTTCTCTGTATATAAAGCCAAAAATTTATATGTGGGTGTGTACTTTTAAAATTTAGAACTATAATGGCTGAAAAACTTTTAGTAAACTTTAAAAAGTGTAAAAACTCTCTGTAGTCTGAAATTGAATTCGAATATAAAGTTCAATATATTTATTCTTATCATCTTGTGAATCTGAATAAAGTTAAATAATTTTTTTTTTAAATGTAAATTTATTTTTAAAAAAATTAAATGGATGGAGGTAGAGAACAAATACACGAAAGAATTAATATTATTCGAATAAATTCATAAATAAAACTATTATAATAAACTTTTTAATTTTTGCCTTACGATGGCATTTAGAAAAATCGTTTGGCTTTAATTTTAAGTGTTTGCTTTGTTCTATTTTATTTATTATTTAATAATGGCTCGTAGTTATAACGAAACAACAAACGATCTTCCAAAATTGATATCTAAATTAGTAAATTTATTTCTTTCTACAATTCAATGTGATGAAATTCTATTAAAAGAAAATTGGATTGTAAACAAGGTAAGAATGAGTCGACCAGCAAACATAAATCATTGTGATCATAAATTTAAAGTCAGAAAATTTGTAAAAATACAGTTTGAGTGATGCAAAAATTTGTACAGGAATACTGAAACTTGTTCTATTTTACATGAAACCATAAGACGAGTGTTCATATCAGCTGGATTACATGGCCGATTTGCCTGATAAAAATTTTCGTAAGTATGAAAAAATAGAAATTTTAGTATGCAATATATATGTATATTGTTAATTTTATTGCATATTAAAGTTCAGTTATTATTGTCAGTAAAATTTACATTTTAATATTTTTCTAGAATATCAAATAAAATTTCATAGTGATTTTTTTTCAATTTTCTAAAGATATTAATATTCTTAAAAATCTTATTTAAAAAATTAAGAATTATTAAAATATTTGTTAAAACTATTTGTTAAGAATCATTAAAAACTATTGTGTGAAACTTTACACACTTTTTGAAATAAATAAATTAGCATTTCTAAAAAATAAATAACAAATAAACTAAATAATTCAAGTAAATAATTAAGTAAAACAGTTAAATAAAAGTTTATATCTTAAACAATTCTATAACTTTCTTCCGTTTAATTTCACTTATTTTTATGGTATTATTTCATTTATATTTTTCTGTATTAAATTTAATAATAAATTAAATAAATTAACATTTCTAAAAATAAATAAATAAATAATAAAAAAAATAAAACAAAACAATTAAGTAAACAGTTAAACAAAAGTTAATATCTTAAACAATTCTATAAATTTTTTACAGTATTATTTCAATTTGTACTATTTATATCTGTAAAAATTATTTTCGTAATTTCTTTGTTTTTTATAAATGCAGGAAAAACAGTAGTAATAAATGGATAAAAATAAAATTTATATTTTCGGAAAAAAATGTTTTTAACTGATAGCATTCGTATAAATTCAATAATTAAAAAATATTAAAAAATAGCGATAATAATTTTCTTTAGTTAGAGCAAATTTAGTTATGTATATTATCATTATGCATATTTATGTATTTTCGTTTTCAATTGTATTCTATCAAAAATGGTTTTTGAAAAATACTTTTGAGGGAAAACATGTGCTTTTCTGTTTAACAGATATATGATATGGGGCCCCAATTGTTTTGCTATCATTATCTTAAAAAATTCAATGAAAATATTCGTGAAATTGATGATAAATAAACCTGGAACGTATTGGAATTATGTCTTATTTGCAGTTGAAAAATAATTTATCATTTTTGTTTTCAATTGACAATAGAGGACGAAAAAAGGAGAACTTCTTTCCAAGTGCTATATTCCTCCAAGAACTATGTTCCTCCAAACTATATTCCTCCAAGAACATAGTTGGAACAATAAAAGTATAGCGGTAGTAATGTAAAGTAATTTGGTATATAGTGATGGTATAATGAATTAAGCTCTTTATTTAAATATTTTAAAACCATTTAAAAATATCAGCTTAAAATTTGGTTATTGAGACAACGTCTTTTTTATAACGATCCAAGGATAATTATCCATAGCTCTCAACATTTACTTTTGGTGTCTCTATAATTTTTCACAAACTCTAAAAGAACCATCGCAACCAACAGATTTAAATCCTGTAGAAAACATACGAAGAAAACAGGAGTTTAGAATATTAAGACATTCTAAAATTAAAACTAAACTAAAATTAATAATGATCGATCCATAGAGGAACACCGATTATAAAAAGAACTTTTAACTTCTACATCTAGACATTTGAAAAATGTTATTGATGTTGCAGGATATCTACTAAAATCTAATTGACCAAAATTCTACACTGTTTATTAATTATGTAGAGATTTTTGTACGAAATCTTTATGGCTTTTTTGTTAATTACTAATTTTTTATTAATTTTCCACTAGTTTCTAATTTTTTAAAAAAAAAAAAATTTAGAGTAAATTATGCATACTATTAAAAAAAATTCTCATTATTAAATATTATTTTTTTTTTATTAATGGATTAAACTATATTTCATTGAAATTTGTAACTGTACGAAGACTTTTTTTGGGTGCATTATTTTACTGTGTACTATTTTTTTATCTGGTCTGTAGAAAAAAAAATCACTACAAATTTATCATTAGTTATTTATTAATTAAATAAACGTAATTTTTCACTAATACAATTGTGCACGTGAAATTATTCTAAGTATCGTTTGCTTTCGTCATCGTGTTGATAATATTCAAAAAATAGTAAGAAAATAAAAGAAATTTACATGATAAAATTTATCATGTTATTAAAAAGAATACAAGAGTAAATAGTACAAGATTGAGATATCTATTTTGTTGTTCTAGGAATTATTTTTTATTTAGTGCATAAACTTAATTATGATAAATTTCAATTTTTTTAGCTAAATAAAATTAAAGTTTTTAAATTAAATTTTTAAAATAAATGTAAATAAAATAAATATATTGAAACTAAATTAGTTAAAATATCGCCTGCCTAAATGTAGTAAATTATTTGTAAATATATTTTAGAAAGAGATTAAAGATATTTTTTATTTGTTTTTAGAAATATTCTTGAAATTAAAATAATAAAAATTATATTATTAATGTAATAGCGATCTTTATTTTTTTTTTTTTTCATTTCAGATCTAGTTCATAAAATTTATTGTTTTAATTTTTAGCGAAAAATTTTCTCGATTCGGAAGTTTCTTAATTAAATTTATCAAAAATTAACGCAACGCTGATTCCTATCTTCTAATTGATTAATTTGTCTTCGTTTTTAATGTGATTTTTATAATAATTAAGCTCAAAAGCGATTAGTAAAATACTTATTTATCTATTTTTATAGTCAAGTTTAAAAACCTTGTTCATAAATATATATTAATCCAAATAGGGTTTGTACATTTCCAATGAATTTAATATCATGAACAACATCTACTTTGAGTCAATTCCATATTGAGAACCACTTAGGAACAATTTCAAAATGTCACATAAAATCATTTTCTTCTGTTTCCCTTTGACAAAAAAAGTAGAACGAATTCCACGAAAGTAGCAAAAATAAAAAAGATATAATTTAATAAATATTTTTTCAGTTAATTATTTTCTTAGTTAGCTTTGAAGTCGATTTATTAACTCCGATTCCTCTAACTGTCATGTCCACTTCAGCATTTCATTGTTAAATGAAGAATATTTGAATGCAAGTAATAAAATAATGATCATAAATGCATGAATAATTTTAACAAATAATGTGGATTACTAATGGCAAAGAGATCAAAGCGATGTTCAAAAAATCACATTGTTTTTCATCATACTTTAATGAATTTTATATTTTCAACTCTTATAGAACATTTGAAAGGACTCAAAATTTTTATTACCGGTTTTTTTATTTCTGTAAATCTAAAGTACTTTTCAAGAATGCGTTTTTAATAATTTCCAAGAAACATAAATGAAAATAGATATTAAACTGTTTTGTTATAAATATTTGACAAAACATTATTGTTAAATTGTAGAGAATTTTATCAAAGAATTGTACAGAAATTTTATTGGTTATAATAAATTTTACATTACAAATTTTAAATAATTTAATGAAATTATTTTTAATAATTTTAAAATAGTAAGTTTTTATGATTATTAAAGCAATCGTGTTGATTACAAGTTCCTTATTTTCCGACCCTGATTTTGTTTGTGAAAAATAAAGTAAATTGTTTTAAAATATGAGCTTTGAAAGAAACTTAAAAGATAATTTAGTCATTTTAAAAGAATGAATAACATTGCAACTTTGGACCTTGTGTTCCACTGATGTATATCGTTCCGCCTGTATACCGTACAACCCACTGATGTATAATAAGTGGAAGTCATGGGATTCTCCTTAAAAGTCCTCGGACTTCTAAAGGCCCAAAATTTGTATGTCATATTAGAGAAAACATAGAAACATCCTACTAGGCAACTTGACTATCGATATGGGAGGCTTTTTTTACACACATTATCACAATTGCTATTAAGTTTCTTTTTGTTTCTAAACGCAGTGATTGTAACGGACCCCGTCAGCGGATTCGTACCACAGTCCTTCTGAATGATAACTGCACACGTTACAACCAGAATTGAAAGATTCAGCATTATGCAGAGAATGAATGTTTTAAATCGTAAATTGAAAATTACTTCCGCTGCACTCAAGTAACAGAGGCGAATGCCATTCCCAGATATATTAGTTCCAAATTGTAGTAGCTGATTCAGAGGGCAATATAGTAGATTTTTTTCGTGGTGCACCCTGTGTAACGCTGAACCTGTTACATATCTGTCTAACAAATAGTAAATGTCCTCAGATAAAAATGCCAGCTTTTGAAAACAACACACTAACAGTTTTGTATCATGATGGCACATTATGTTATTAAACTACTCAAGGGTTCTCAAAAGTTTTGAACTGGGGTGCTTAACGTTCTATAAATAATTGTAGGCCCAGTATGTACAAATTTCGGAGAAATATGTTATAATAGCTAAGTCAAATATTACAGAAAAAAATAATAATGCAATAAAAAATAAAATTCAGTTTATTTCTTATGAGAAACCTGAACTTGAAGAGTCCTAGCGATTTCTTCAATGTTTGGGCATATTGTATTTGAAAGGCAAATTTCATTTTTTCTTCAATGCATTGATGATTCTATTTTTACATTTAATTGTTATGAGGGTAAAAAGTCATAAATCATATAAATAAGAAATGGAAATTATAGCAAAATTTCCAAAGCCTTTTCAGATATTCACACACATTCTTCATTTATAGGAATCTAAAAGGTTTTTAGAGTTATTCCACGATAAGTGGTTATAATTAATAGTTCTTCTTCTTCAGTTACTGTTAGATGATAAATTCCGCAAAGTACCACTTGCAGACGGTGGAGTCTCATAATCTGTAATTGAAATTTTTTATCGTGGAAAATCACATAGACGATAACTCTTCTAGTAGTCAACCATGGAAATTACCGTTCCTAGCTTCACGAATCATTCTTTGCCGTTTTATCGCTATTTAGCGATTTTTGTTTATATAAAAAAAAAAAAAGTAACCAGAAAAAAAATAATGTTTAATGAAAACTGTCTTTGAACGGGAAAACTGACAAGAAAAAGAGTAACTATATTTATTCTTATATCTGGACATATATTTCTCTAGAATACCAAGACAAGTATGCAAGTACTTCTAAAGTGTGAGTTGTATAGTTTTAAAATGTTTATTAAGTTTTCCAGGAAGTAATGATTAATTTGTAATTTTACATCCACATCTTAAACATAGTGGCAAATATGGATATTTCAAGTGAAATCGGCACTTAAATAATTTCCATTATATTTCTGAATAGCCGGGATTTTGCTTTTTTACTTGCATTTAACTTTTGTTCCCTTCCAGAATCTGATTCTTCGACATCCCACTATTTTCTGAGAAAAATAACAGTTTTATTTACGTGGGTTATTCAGAAAATAAGTAATATGCATATAACATACACTTTCAACACTTTAAAAATAAGTAATATGCTCAACAAGAATCCTCTCAAGAACCAACTGAGCTATGCTCACAAATTTATATTCAGCTGGTCATTTCCACAGACTACTACTTACAGATGGCGTAATCTCAAAGATAGCAATGGAAATTTTCTGACATTGAAAACCGCATAAATGTTAACGCTCCTATTGGTACCATGGATGTTTGTAGTGGTTCGAATCCACTTTAAAGCGTAGGTCCCGATCTCATATGACAGTAGAGCGTCATAGAACCCATTCAAACTTCTCACCCACATCATCAAACTGAATAGGGGCAATTCAGCTCTACGCACAGTGATGTAGTGTGGTGTAGTAGTAGTAGTAGTAGTAACGATCCTATTATCCAGTCATGGAAGTTACCACTTCTACTTTCTCAGAAACATTCTTTGGCACATTATTGCTGTTTGGTCACATTTTAAGTGAAGAAAAAAAGAAAACAAGTATTATAAAAAAAAAAAAATTTTAAGTCAATTCCTACTTTTTGTTCACTTTATTGCAGAAAGTCCTTTATAAATAATTTTCATTCATTTTTTTCAAGTTTATCTGGCGACATCTATTGGTAGATACATGCAATTTAAACCTAAAAAAAACTAAACTTTAATTAATTACTAAATTAAAATTTGAAAAACTGTATTAACATCCAGTGTCATCCACTACAAATTCAAAAAAAAAATGTACTTGAACTTGAGTGGGTGAATTAAAAAGTATTTTATGAACGATTGAAAATTTGAACAAGATATATATATAGATAGATAGAGAGAGTGTGAGCTAATAGAAGGAATTGAAAAAGAAAGAAGAAACGTTAGTTTTTTGTAATGAAAACTACAGGAAAAACTTTATAGGAAAATTGACAAGAAAAAAAAAATAACTATATTAATTTTTATTTCTGGGCACGTAAATTTTCTAAGGTCCATCAACGCGCCGTGGCACTATCTTTTAGAATCACTAAACTAATTTCTGATTCGCAAACGAGGACTGCACTGAAAATCAATTCTAAAAACAATATTTTCTTTTTTGTTGCTACCTATAAAATAAAAAGTTTATGACTTTCCTTGTTGCATTATTTTGATGAGTTGAACTAACAATATTTTTTTAAAAAAATCTACTGTTGAAGAAATTTAAAAATACTTTCTTATATTTTTATTTATCTCAAACTAAAATTGAAAACAAATACAGAAATCTCCGAAATACTTCCTGTATAAGACATCTTTTGAATCTAACGTAATTTCATTTGTTAATGTCAACATTCAACCAACAAATCAGAATGAAGGAATTCGATGATGACATCCATGTAATTTGCAATCCCCAGAGATCAGACATTTTTTCCTTATCCCCAATACACGACCCACATTTCCCCAAACATGAAGTTTTTCCCTACTACCAGGAAAGGTAAAAGGGGGAAAAAAAGTAATTATTGATGAGCCTGAGAGATTCAGTCTTGGGGAAGTGCTCTATTTAGTTGCTGTTAATAGAGCAACCAAATAGAGCACTAATAATAGTTTATAATAATTTGTCTTTTTTTTTTTTTTTTTTTGAAATTTGTTTTTTTATTCTTCTTTATCCCCTTCGGAAACTAGCTATGCATGGATTTCCTATAATTTGCTTTCCAGAAAACAAATTTTCTGCTGTACAAAGCTTATTTCTTTCCCGATTTTTATCTTTCAACAGGAGGAAGTATCTGCTTTTTTAGATTACGTGAACATGCCACTGAATGAATGAGTCGCGTATGCACTGATGACCGAAGAGAGTGGTAAGAAAGTGCGGAGCTTTGAAATAAATTGAGGGACTATACCTAGGTGTTATATTCCCCATTCTATTATATATGAGTAATATACACAACAAGAATACCACATCCTCTACCAACGCCTCACATATTTTATATTCAGTTGATCAACTCCACAGACGGCTATTTACAGACGGCAGAGTCTCACAGGGAGCAATGGAAATTTTTTTGACATTTCAATGCCAAATCATTCACATAAACGCCACCGCTCCTTTTACAGGTTTCGGGTTCCAGTCCCGGAAATGCCGTGGATGTTTATAGTGGTTTAGAATCCACTTTAAGCCGTAGTTCCTTTCTCGTAGGACTGTAGGCGTCACAGAGCCCAATCAGACTTCTCACCCACATCATTCCCAAACTGTAAAGGCAACTCATCTCTATGCACAGTGATGAGACGTGGTGTGGTAGTATTAGTAGTAATAACACTCCTTTTTTCCAACCATGGAAGTTACCACTCTTAGTTTCTGGGAAACATTCTTTGTCGCATTATTGCTATTTGGTGACTTTTTATGCGAAGAAAGAAAAAAAAAAAAAGGTTTAGTGGTTTGTAATAAAAAAACTTTTTATAGGTAAAACTGATAAAAAAAAAAAGAGTAACTATTTAGTTAATTCTGAACACTTATTTCTCTGAAATATCACAGGCCGCTTTATAAATCTTATAAAGCGCATCAGCGTGCCTTGGCGCACTCTTTAAAAACTACTGAACGAACTTCTGATTCTCAATCCAGGTCAGCACTGAAAATATATTCTAAAACAATAAAATTTTCTTTTTGCTTTTACCTACAGAATAAAAGTATGTGTCTTTCCTTGTTGTATTATTTAGATGAGTTAAACAAAAAATAATTTAAAAAAATAAACCTCAACTGTTGAAATTTAATATATTTTCTTATATGTTTATTTATCTGAAACTAAAATTGAAAGCAAATACCGAAATCTCCAAAATACTTCCGTAGAAAAACTCTTTTGAGTCTAACGTAATTTCATTTGTTAACGTTAACATCCGACCAACAAATCAGCATGAAGCAATTCGATGATGACATCCATGTAATTTGCAAACCTTAGAGATCAGACATTTTTTCTCTCATCCCCAATACACGATCGAATTTCCCCATACATGAAGTTTTCCTACTACCAGGAAAGGTGAAAGGGAAAAAAAGTAATTACTGATGAGTCTGAAAGATTCAGTCTTGGTGAAGTGCCTCTATTTAGTGCTGCTTTTTTACTCGTGGAATAATTTTGTCCTTTTTGTTTGAAATTTTTTTTATTATTCTTTGTCCCCATCGAAAACTAGCCATGCATCGATTTCCTATAATTTGTTCTCCGGAAAACAAATTTTCTGCTGTACAAAGCTTGTTTCTTTTCCCGATTTTTCCTTTCTACAGGAGAAACTATCTGTTTTTTTTTTTTTAGATTATGTGTACATGACACTTAATGAATGAGTCGCGTATGCACTAATGACCAAAGAAAGTGTAAGAAAGTGCGTTGTATTGAGATAAATTGGAGGAATATAGGGATATGGGGAAAATACGTAGATAATATATCCAATATTCCACCATGTATTTGTCTTATGTTATATTCTACACATGAGAATATAACATAGGGAATAGGCAATATAACACATATGTATATTCAATATGTTGTATTCCCTACATGGGAATATTACATAGGGGAATATACATGGTGGAATATGGAATATAACACCTATGTATATTCCGTATAGTTATATTTCCTACACGGGAATATAGATGTTGGAATAAGGAATATAACATCTATGCATATTCCCTACGTAGTATTCCTTTATATAACATAGGGAATATGCATGGTGGAATAAAGAATATACATGGTTGAATGGGGATTATAACACACCCCATGTAATAGGAAGATTAACTATCAAGTCAAGAGAACCATTTAAACTGTTATAATTATTATAAAGTCTCTTTGATTCTAAAACCAGAGAATGCAATGCACATAGTTAGTGGATATACACCTGTGATAGCCTGAACAGATCAGAGTAAGTAACCATTAGGCCATGGGTCCAACTTTAAATTTTTTGGTGATTATATATTTTTGAAAATTCACGAATAAAACTTTTTCGAATTCATATATTTCTGATTTGTTGGTATGCACAGTGATTTTTTTTTTGTTTAAGTTCAATAAAATAATATTATTAGAGCATTAAATTGTATATACGAACATTTTTAATTATTTAAGAAGGCTTTTTCTGGGCGCGTATTTTAAACAAGTATTTCACTAAAATACCATAGGGCTCACCAACGTGTCTTGGCGTACTCTTTAAGAACCATTGAACTAACTTTTAATTTGAAAACCAGGTCCACATTGGAAATCAGTTCTAAAACAATAATATTTCTTCCTGCTCTTACTACCTGTAGAATAAAATGTTTGGTCTTTCTTTATTACATTATTTAGATGAGTTGAACAAACAATATTTATTTTGAAAAATAAACCTCAATTGCTGAAATTCAAAATATTTTCTTATTTATCCCAAACTAAAATTGAAGACAAATACAGAAATCTCCGAAATACTTCCCGAAGAAAACTCTTTGGAGTCTAACGTAATTTCATTTGTCAACGTCAACATTCGCCCAACAAATCTGCATGAAGGATTTCAATGATGACATCCATCTAATTTGCAATCCCTAGAGATCAGACATTTTTTTCCCTTGTCCCCAATACACGACCCAAATTTCCCCAAACATGAAGTTTTTCCCTACTACCAGGAAAGGTAAAAGGGGAAAAAAGTAGTTGTTGATGAACCTGAAAGATTCAGTCTTGGTGAAGTGCTCTATTTAGTACAGCTTTTACTCATGGAATAATTTTTTTTTTTTTTTTTTCGAAATTTGTTTTTTTCTTCTTCTTTGTCCCCATCGAAAACTAGCCATGCATCGATTTCCTATAATTTGCTCTCCAGAAAACAAATTTTCTACTGTACGAAGCTTGTTTCTTTCCCGGTTTTTTTCTTTCTACAGGAGAAATTATCTGCTTTTTTTAGATTATGTGTACATGACACCGAAGTCTTGTATGCAGTGATGGTCATAGAGAGTGTGAAAAAGTGCGATGTATTGAGATAAATTGGAGGGAATATAGGGATATAGGGAATATACATAGGTGTTATATTCCCTATTCCACCATGCATATTCCTTATGCTATATTCCACTTATGAGTATGTAACATAGGGTATATACATAGTGGAATAGGGAATATAACATAGGGAATAGGCATGGTGGAATAGGGAATATAACACCTATATATATTCCCTATGTTGAATTTTCAACATTGGAATATAACATTTTAAATATAGATGGTGGAATAAGGAGTATAACACACGTATATTCACTATATCGTATTCCTATATGGGAATATAACATTGAGAATATAATTAGATGGGGAATAGGAATATAACACTGTATATTCCATATGTCGTATTTCCTACGTGGGGATATAACATAGGAAATATGCAGGGTGGAATACATTGTTGAATGGGGGAATATAACGCCCCATGTAGTAGGAAGACTGACTATCAGAGCGAGATACCGATTTAAGCTGCTGTAATTACTATCCAGTCTCATTGTTTCTAAAAGCAGATAATGCAATAGTAGTAATTAGTGGATTTACACCTGTTCTCATCTGAGCAGACCAGAGTGAAACCATTAGGCCATGAGTCCAACTTTAAATTTCTTGGTGATTATGTATTTTTGAAAAGTTCACGAATAAAATATTTTTCAAATTCATATGTTTCTAATTTGTTGATACACGCAGTGATTTTTTTTTTTGTTTAAATTCAATAAAATAGTATTATTAGAGCAGTAAACTGTATATAAGAACATTTTTAATTATTTAACACGGCATTTTCTGGGCATAAATACCACAGGACGCACCAACGTGTCCTGGTGTACGCTTTAAGAACCACTGAACTAACTTCTAATTTATAATGAGGTCTGCACTAAAAAAATCCTTTCTAAAACAATAATTGTTTTTCTTTTTTATTTCTATCTATAGAATAAAAAGTTTGTACCTTTCTTTGCAGACCTTATTTAGATGAGCTGAAGAAATAATATTTTTAAAAAAATAAACCTCTACTGCTAAAGAAATTTAAATTTTCTTATATATTTTCTTATTTATCTCAACCTAAAATTGAAAACAAATACAGAAATCTCCATAAGAAATACTTGTAACGTAATTTCATTTGTTAACGTCAACATTCGACCAACACATCAGCATGAAGGAATTCCATGATGACATCCATGTAATTTGCAATCCCTACAGATCAGACATTTTTTTCCTTATTCCCAATACACGACCCAGATTTCCCCAAAGATGAAGTTTTTCCCTACTACCAGGAAAGCTGAAAGGGAAAAAAAGTAATTACTGATGAGCCTGAAAGATTCAGTCTTGGTGAAGTGCTCTATTTAGTGCTGCTTTTTACTCGTGGAATAATTTTGCCTTTTTTTCTGAAATTTGTTTTTTATTCTTCTTAGTCCGAATCGAAAACTAGCCATGCATCGATTTCCTATAATTTGCTCTCCAGAAAACAAATTTTCTGCTGAACAAAGCTTGTTTCTTTCCCGATTTTTTTCTTTCTACAGGAGAAAGTATCTGCTTTTTTTTTTTATATTATGTGTATATGCCAGTGAATGAATGAGTCGCGTATGCACTGATGACCGAAGAGATTGTAAGAAAGGGCGATGTATTAAGATAAATTGGAGGGAATATAATGTTATAGGAAATATACATAGTTATTATATTCCCTATTCCACCATGTACACTGGTGTCCAAAAGTTAAGCATAATTGATAATTATGTGAATAAAGAAGGAACTGTAAATCAGAATGGCGGGAAACGTGATATGCGAGTGTAAAATGGTTATAAAATAAGAAAGCAAATCAAAAGAAAGATAATAATTAATTTTATTATCCAAAATAGCAGTTTGAAAGAAAACTGAGCATAGAAAGGGTTCACACTTTAAAGAAAAAAATGAAAGAAAACATTAAATAAAATACTGATACTGTAGTTTGAATAAGGCGTGGGGTCACCTCTGACAGCCAGGCAGGCTGCACAGAGATTTACCATACTTGCTACGAGATGATGAATGAGTTGTGGGCTCAAACGGTTCCAAGCTTCTTGGAGGGCTCTCTTCAGTTCTGTAACGGAGCTTGGTGGGTGCGAAAGGGCTGCAATTTGTCTCCCGAGCATATCCCATACATTTAGATTTAAATCAGGAAGATGAAAAAGTAAGTACTGATGAGCCTGAAAGTTTCAGTCTTGTTGAACTGCTGTATTTAATGCTTCTTTTTACTCGTGGAATAATTTTGCCTTTTTTCTGAATTTGTTTTTTTTTTTTCTTCTTCTTTGTCCCTATCGAAAACTAGCTGTGCATCGATTTCCTATAATTTGCTCTCAAGAAAACAAATTTTCTGCTGCACAAAAGCTTGTTTCTTTCCCGATTTTTTTCTTTCTACAGGAAAGTATCTGCTTCTTTTAGATTATGTGCATATGCAACTGAATGAATGAGTCAGTATGCACTGATGAGCGAAAGAGAGTGGTAAGAAAGTGCGTTGTATTGAGATAAATTAGGAGGAATAGAGCATATAGGAAATACACATAGGTGTTTTATTCCCTATTCCACCATGTACATTACTTATGTTACATTCCACTCATGAGAATATAACATAGGGAAAATATATGGTGGAATAGGGAATATAACACATATGTATGTTCCCTATATTGTATTTCCTACATGGGGAATAGTACATAGGGAATATACATGGTGGAATAAGATATATAACACTGTATATTCCCTATGTCGTATTTCATACATTGGAATATAACATTGAGAATATATATGGTAGAAAATATATATATATATATATATATAGCAACTATGCCTATTCCCTATATATGGTAACATAAATATATGGTATCATTCAGAATATATAATAACTACATATATTCCCTATGTCGTATTAATTATATGGGAATATGTAGGAGGTCATATACTCAGTAGTCCATAATTTAGGTAGTGCAAGAGATCCTATATTCGGTAGTCTGTAATAAAGGTTTTGCAAAAAAGTCCTATAATAGTTAGTCCGGAATATATATATATTACAATTCTTAAACTCGATAGTCCTGATTATAGGTATGTAGATAGTACGAAATATAAATACTGCAGGAGGTCCTGTAAACGGAAGTCTATGAGATCCTTACTTATGAGAAATATTCAATGTTTGGTTTGTCGCCCTACAGTCATTTTGTGCACACTTTAGGCTAATTAAACGATTTACAGTTTAACGTGAAAAAAAAAGCAAACAGAAAGGTTAGTTGTTTGTAATAAAACCTGCAATATAGGGAAAACTGAAAAGAAAAAAAGAAAATATATTTTATTTTATTTCTGGATAAGTAATAATTCAATTCTGGAATCAATTCCCTATTCAACAATAATATTTTTGCTCTTGCTGTCAATATAATAAAAGGGCTGTGTCTTTCCTTATTGCATTATTTAGATGAGTTGAACATACAAAAATTTTTAAAAGTACAAAAAACAAATCTCTACAGTTGAAATTTAAAATATTTTCTTATTTATCTCAAACTAAAATTGAAAACAAATACAGAAATCTCCGAAATACTTCTCATAGAAAAATTCTTCTGAGTTCAACGTAATTTCATTTGTTGCCGTCAACATTCGACCAACAAATCAGCATGAAGAAATTCGATGATGACATCCATGTAATTTGCAATCCCTAGAGATCAGACATTTTTTCCCTCATCCCCAATACATGACCCAAATTTCTCCAAAAATGAACTTTTTCCCTACTACCAGGAAAGCAAGCTGAAAGGGGAAAAAAAGTAATTACTGATGAGCCTGAAAGATTCAGTCTTGGTGAAGTGCTCTATTTAGTGCTGCTTTTTACTCGTGAAATAATTTTGTCCTTTTTTTGTTTGAAATTTGTTTTTTATTCTTCTTTGTCCCCGTCGAAAACCAGCTATGCATCGATTTCCTATAATTTGCTCTCCAGAAAACAAATTTTCTGCTGTACAAAAGCTTGTTTCTTTCCCGATTTTTTTCTTTCTGCAGGAGAAAGTAACTGCTTCTTTTAGATTATGTGCACATGCAACTGAATGAATGAGTCAGTATACACTGATGATGGAGGAGAGTGTAAAAAAGTGCCGTGTATTGAGATAATTGAAGGGAATATAGGAATATAGGGAATATATAAAGGTGTTATATTCCCTATTTAACCGAATATATTCACTTATGTTATATTCCACACATGAGAATATAACATAGGGAATATACATGGGGAATACGGATTAAAACATATATGAATATTCAATATGTTGTATTCCCTACATAGAATATAATATATGGAATATGCATGGTGGAATAGGGAATATAACACCTATGTATAATCCCTATGTCGTATTTCCTACATGGGAATATAACATTGAGAATATAACAGGTTGGCTGAAATGTTCATAGGCTATCACATAGATGGTGCTTCTAGTATTAAATCCATATGATTTTTAGTTAGCCTAATCTTCAAAAGACACGTCTTTAAATTTGACAGCTGTTGCACTATTAGTGAGTGAATTATAGCATTTTTAGTGAAGCACCTTTTGTTAGTTAGGAAAAATTGGATAAAAGGAATTTCGTGTTTTAATAAATGCATTGCGTTTCGGCGAAAAAAAGTACTATTAAAGCTTGATAAACATTATTCGGACTTTGCACCAGGAAATTCAACCGTAGAGAAGTGGTTTGCTAATTTTAAACGAGGCGAAATGAGCACCGAGAACGATGCACGCAGTGGACGCCCCAAAGAGGCTGTTACCGACGAAAACATCAAAAAGTCCACAAAATAATTTCTGATAACCGTAAAGTGAAGTTGATTGAGATAGCTGAGATACTAAAGATATCAAAGGAACGGGTTGGACATATCGTGAATGAATATTTGGATATGCGGACTTTTGACAACGATCAAATAGCATATTTGCTTATTTAATTAAGCTTATTTAGTTATTTAATCTAACTACAGGAGAGAGTATCAGCTTTTTTAGATTATGTGTACATGCCACTGAATGAATGAGTCAGTATGCACTGATGACCGAGGAGAGTGTAAAAAAGTGCGATGTATTGAAATAAACTGGAGGGAATATAGGGATATAGGGAATACACATTCCCTATGTCGTATTTCCTACATGGGAATATAACATTGAGAATATAGATGGTGGAATAAGAAATATAACACCTATGTATATTCCTTATATCGTATTACATATATGGGAATATAACATGGAATATGCATGGTGGAATAGGGAATATATTTGGTTGAATGGGGAATATAACACCCCATGTAGTAGGAAGACTGACTATAAAGGCGAGACAACCATTTAAGCTGCTGTAATTACTATCCAGTCTCAGTGTTTCTAAAGCAGTGAATTCAGTGTATATAACTAATGAATATACGCGTATATTCACCTGAACAGATCAGAGTAAGTAACCATTAGGTTACGGATTCGACTTTAATTTTTGGTGATGATATATTTTTTTGAAAAGTGCACGAATAAAACATTTTTGAATTCATATATCTCTAATCTATCGACACATGGATTTTTTTCTTTTAAGTTCAATATAATAATGTTCTTAGAGCAATAAATTGTGTATAAGAACATTTTTAATTAATTAGCAAGGCATTTTCTAGGTACTTATTTTCAACAAGTATTTTACTAAAATACCACAGAGCGCACTAACGTGTCCTGACGTACTCTTTAAGAATCACTGACTAACTTTTGATTTGTAAACCAGGTCCGCGTTGAAAATCAATTTTAAAACAATAATATTTTCTATTTTCTCTTACCTATAAAATAAAAAGTCTGTGTCTTTCCTTATTGCATTATTTAGGTGAGTTGAACAAACAATATTTTTTTAAAAAATAAACATCTGTTGTTGATATTTAAAATATTTTCTTATTTATCCCAAACTGAAATTAAAAACAAATACAGAAATCTCCAAAATACTTCCCGTAGAAAAAATCTTTTTGGAGTCTAACGTAATTTCATTTGTCAACGTCAACATTCGACTAACAAATCAGCATGAAGGAATTCGATGATGACATCCATATAATTTGCAATCCCTAGAGATCAGACATTTTTTCCCTTATCCCCAATACACGACCCAAATTTCCCCAAACATGAAGTTTTTCTCTACTGCCAGGAAAGGTAAAAAGGGGAAAAAAAAAGCAATTACTGATGAGCCTGAAAGATTCAGTCTTGGGAAGTGCTCTGTTTAGTGCTGATTTTAACTCGTGGAATAATTTCGTCTTTTTTTTGTTTGAAATGTGTTTTTTATTCTTCTTTGTCCCCATCTAAAACCAGCTATGCATCGATTTCCTATAATTTGCTCTCCAGAAAACAAATTTTCTGCTGAACAAAGCTTGTTTCTCTCCCGATTTTTTTTTCCTTTCTGCAGGAGAAAGTATCTGCTTTTTTTTAAATGTCTATGTGTACATGCTACTGAGTGAATGAGTCGCGTATGCACTGATGTCCGAAGAGAGCGTTAAGAAAGAGCGATGTATTGAGATAAATTGGAGTATTATCCATTTTGAATGAAGGGATGACTGGACTTATTAGGAAAATATTGGACTTATGCTGATGCCCTAGCAAAATCTAAACTTATAATTCCTTCTAGGATTAAAAATTAAATACCAAATTAAAGAACTAAATGTCTACAGACAAACAGTTACTACTCTCACAAGATTAAAAAGTTGAAGCACCACAAAAACATGAAAATTTCTGTTGATGTCATTAAAAAGTCCCAAAAATGGGGGAACTGACCAGGTATCGAGCTTAATACTCATCATGTCTTTGATTGCCCAACTGTTACAACAGCTATACATTGCCTGGACCATCCCTCGGAAAAGGACTTATATTCCAAGCCGGCAATCAACATTGAAAACATTATTCTGGAGCACCACGATATTTGATTTTCTTGTACTCTTCAGGCAATATAATAACAATAATAAGATTATTCAATTCAGGGATATATAAAGGTCAAATCTGAAGACTTCTATGAAAGGGCATAGTGTGGTTGTTGTTTTCAATTGCCGTTTATGTTGTATATGATCAATAAATAATCACTGAGGGCGTTAAAAAATACCGAAAATGGGGCAACTGCCCTGATGTCCAACTTATATAAGGTCTATCTTACTCCTCATTATGTTTTTGATTGCCCGGCTATTGCTGCCCGCTATGTATTGTCTGGACCATCCCTCAGTAGAAGATTTATATTCCGAGCTGGCAATCAGCATTGCCAATATTATTCTGAAAGCACCACGAAATTTGATTTTTTTGTGCTCTTCTGGGGATACAACAACAGCAACAGTGAAGGGTTTTTCCATAAAATCGCCAGTGTGTTCGAGACTTAAACTTTTTATTCCTTCCAACATGATAGAAGTGGGTAAAAAGGATGTAATATAGTTCTTAATATCAATATTTATAAAAAAAAAATGCATATGTATTTCCAATTAAATGATTTATCAGATATCGTTTTGAAGCAAGAGCCTGGTTAATTGCTGAAAAGGGACACTGCAAGCATTCAGAATAAAATAGAATCACAGGTGGAAGATTTCTCTATCTAAAAAACAATTACTACTATCACGAAAGATGAAACACCTATGAAAATTTCTAGTGATGGTGTTAAAAGATACCAAAAATGAGGCAACTGTCCTGATATCGACCTTGCTGTTCATCATGTCTTTGATTGTCTAGCTGTTGCAGCAGCCATACATAGAAAGAAGAACCATCTATTCTGAACCATCCCTCAGAGGAAGATTTATATTCCGAGCTGGCAATCAACATTGGCAATATTATTCGGACACCACGATATTTCTTCTTCTTTTTTTTTTTTTTTTTTTGGTACTCTTCAGGGAACAGGACAATAACAACAACGACATTAAATAGCTTCTGCATAAAAATCACCAATGTGTTTGAAGCATAAACGTTTCATTCCTTTCACCACCTTAAAATTCCATAATAGAAGTAAGTAAAAACTATATAATATAGTTCTTAATATCAATATTGACAGAAAACAAATACATCTGTATTTCCAATTAAATCGAATTAAATTGAACCGAGAAATTGCCTAATTGCTGGAAAAGGACACTGCAAGAGTACAGGATAAAATAAAATAGCAGGTGGTGGATTCCTCTATCTAAAAAAAAAAGGTAATTTCGCATTAGAATGGAAAGGGCAAATTATTAATTAAAACTTACCTATTTGTTTTGTCTCCATCCCAAAAATGCTAAGCCTTTTCCACGGACATGAAAAGGAATTAGTTTGATTAATTTCGTACACAACATTTACTTCGCTTCTGCAGCATTATAGCATAAGAGAAATCAATAACTTAATTAAAACTGTAGTCCTTTTGCTGTTGGTTTTTTTTCTGTTTATTTAAAAAAAACCGGAGAACCCATAAAGGCCTTGTTTTCCGTTGATATTTATAGATTTCGAACAAACTTCCCATCTCTCTTTATAATCGATATTAAGAGCATTAATTTTTGCTCGATAATTTTTTTATGTTCCTATCGAAACTTGAATTCAACGTAATTTACTAATCAAACATCTACATGTGTTTTAAAAATTATCCTATAATGGTTCTTAATTACACAATGTGTTTCTAATTAATACATTAACAAGCAAATTAATTAACTTTCCCTTTTACATAAAATATATTTATGAACAATATTTGTTCAGGACAAAAACAACAGTAATAAAAAATTGTTATAAATCATTTTAAAAAAACACTTGAGAGTGATAAATATTGTAGATGGTATTGCAGGATATTAAATTTGTTTCATAATGGGTTTAAAACCTTTTTGTTCTAACATCTCGGCCTATACTAGACCTATACTAACCTGTTCAATCATTTTTCAGAAAAAGAGAAAAACAACACTTCTGGTCGACTCGTCGCAGAACTTTCATCTCTCCTTTTCCAAAAAGCCTCTCCTTAAGAAAATCCGTTAAGAAGGGGATCAGCTTGGAGTGGATACTTCCTCAGCCCCTGGTGTATCATCAATCACGATGCAACAACTCATGGTGTAGTCCAAATTCCATCTGTAGTTGTTTCAACGTGTGAAGATCGAACAGACAATTGCTAATTTCACGAGATCTCATTATCCATGACACTGATTATCTGCTATCAGAATTGAGTGTTAGGTTGTTCTCATTATTATAAAACACTTATTATATGTAAATAAATATTGCAAGCAAACAGCACTGAAATTTCAGCACAAAATTTGAACCCAGTATAAATTGTTTTTATTATAAAATTTTTATAATTAATGATTTCAAGCATTGAAATGAGGAAGGTCAGAAATATAAGCAATCCTTAAATGAATGCACATTCAGTCATCTTTGATAAAAAAAAAAAAAAAAAAAACGGTTCGGAATCCACCTTAATCCATAGGTCCCGATCTAAGATGATCGTTGAGCGTTACGAAGGTATTTACTCCGCGTCCGTAGCTTATCTTCAAACTAAAGCACTTCCTGGGTAGTGGCTAAGCGAGTAACGTCTGTGCGCCGCTTGCCTTAAGTCATCAAAAGACAATTTCTAAGTGCTTTCCAGCTGCATGAGAACAAACAAAAAAATTTCCTTTGGAACTAAAGAGAGGTGTTCTATTAGAAAAATGTTGCCTAAATTATGTTGACCGTCAGTTGTGCGTGGGTTACTTGTTAATAATATACTTAATAATAATTACCAATAAAATTGGCTCTCTACTGACTTTTATGGTCAACTTAATTGGTCCTATGACCTTTTTTTTTAATATGATTATAATCACATATATTAAGTGAATAAAAACCCTTTAAGTAACTCACATCTTTTTATACTGATTGTACTTTTCTACAAAAGTACTGCAGAAATACATCTTTTAAGAACAGTGATTATCTATGCTTCCGGAACCACTTAATCCCCAGTGGGCGGCGTCATATCCGGTGAACTAATGGCGAATGGGAACGATGAAAAACAGAATGCTTATTATGATTGGCTGAAGATCAGCAACGTAAATGACCCTCACTTATAACACGACATTTCTTGTAATGATGTCACGGATCTTTTGCCTGCAGAATGTACTAAGTTTCCACATTCGCTCCATAACGGCACTTTATGATAACAATCTTGATCTCTATGGGAAAAACAAGTAATACAAAAAAAAAAAAAAATTTAAAAGTCAATTCTTATTTTTTTTTCACTATATTGCAGAAAGTCCTTTATAGATAATTTTCATTCATTTTTTTGAAGTTTATCTGGCGCCCTCTATTGGTAGATACATGCAATTTAAATCTAAAAAACAACTAAAATCAATTAATTAAATTTAATTACTGAATTAATATTTGAAGTGTCATCCACTACAAGTTCAAAAAAAAATGTATTTGAACTGGAGTGGAAGAATAAAAGGTATTTTATGAACGATTGAAAATTTGAACAAGATATATATAGGGAGAGTGTGAGCTAATAGAAGGAATTGAAAAAAAGCTTCAAGGATTCAAGGAAACGATGGAATCAACTCATTTTTTAATCGGAAGAGATTGGAAAGAGGAATGTGTATTTAAATGGAATCATTCTAAATTTTTCATAAGAATGATGTTTCTTTTTTTTATTTTCTCAATAAAGTAATGATAAATTAAAGTAATGCACTTAAAATAGTTTTTTTTAACAAGGCAAACAACAAATACAAAAGAATAAACGAACCTGAATGGCCGAATGTCTAGCACTCTGGCCCTCGGTGCCGCAGATTTCGGGTTCGAGTGCCGGCGGTGCTATGGATGTTTGTAGCAGTTCGAGTCCACTTTAAGCCGTAGGTCCTGGTCACCTGTGAGAGTCACGGAGCAGAAGTCAGACTTACGGGTGCTCCATCAGAACAGAAGCTGCACCCTTCTTCCCTCCTTCCATGAGGAATACAACAACAACAAAAGAATAAACGTCCAAAAATGCAAAGATGACAGAAGTCATTGTCTTAAGAGTTCTCTCGCACGCCAGTAAAGCGCTGCCTCCGACTCGCCGTCAAGTACCGCACATCGTTTGAGGTGGTCTCTGTTCATTGGGTTTGTTGAACCGCATAGGGGGCAGCCAGGGTTCGAAAAGATTTTAATGCGATGGAGTGTTCTGCTAGACAGTCATGGCCAGTCAGAAGTTGGAACTGGGTGACAGCATGCCGTCGCGGATTGCTGGGTATTCCTAAAAGATCTTCAGCTCTCCAGCGCTTTAACTTAATGCCATATTGAGTTTGTAATTTGTGGTTTTTAGCCGTTATTTGTTGGATATATAGTTTTATAGATTGGAGTGACAGTGCCGAAGATCTCATTTGAAGTAGTCTTGAGTCTCTTTTGCTAGACAACCGGCCTGCTCGTTCCCAAAAATGCCACAGTGGCCAGGTATTCACTGAAGTACCACCCGTTTCATTTATAAAGTCAGTTCCAGCGCATGATGTCGACATTGGGAGATTTTCTCTGATGAGGGTGGCTTGGTTGAACTAATAGCCTGAACTGTTGCTTGTGAATCAGATATACTTAAAATATAGAAAATGTCACTTGGAACATGCATCGTGTTAATCATGATAGACAACATGTATGCATATTTCCCCCATCTCCTTCCTAGTTGTCTAACAGGCTTCAGATTCGAATCCTGATGTTTGTTAGTGGTTCAGAATCCATGTTAAACTGTAGGTCCAGGTAATTAAACTAAAGTGTGAAAAAATGACCCCAGAATGACAAACGAAATCAAACCAAACCTTTCAAGTCCTTAATTTTTCCAACTGCAATGTTATACTTTTTAACAGTACATTTAATTATTCTACAAATTTTTGTAATTGTTATAAGCATTCTTGAGCTGGATTCACACCAGAGTCGACAAACTCATGACAAAGAACGTCATCCAATCAGAAGTCTTGCACGAAGTTGCTTTAAACTTAAATTTTAGCCAACTTAACATATTTAAGGCAGATTTCTCCAGAAAAAAGAAAAATAATTCTTCAAGAAACATACAAATTGTACTATGGACTTTAGATTGTAATATGGATTGTAAATTAGACTTTGATTTAAACATAACTGGTATAGTCCAATACATATAACATATAATCCAATACATATAATCAATGTATAGTCCAATACATGTTGGTTTACTGTCCAATATATTCTTCAGTTTCTAATAGTCAATTCAGCTTCACGAGTTTGACTATTGAAATTGTTTCCTATTTACATTTCTAGGAAAATAATAGATGGCCTTCACTCCACCTCTTTACCCAGGGTCTTTAAGCACAAAGGCACCTTCAAAATAATTACGTCTCCTAATTTATCCAACTCCGTGTTAGCTTTTCAGAAAATGTAGTGAGAGGGTTCCAAAGATTATATTCTCCAATCATCTCCGTCGGTGGCTATTCTTAATATATAGGGGATTATAATTAAAGTACCACTTTCAAAATGCTGTACAAAAAAGAACCACATGTCACAATGAGTTCAAATTTGAACTGAGGATACTTGAAGAAGGGCGAAACGTTACGGCATCAAAAAAAGTTTCAAAGCGTATTAATATATGGCGCTGTAAGTGGCGTAAAGAAAATAAATTCGCCAGTCAGTGATATTTTGAATCGAATTTACAATGTATTTGGCATGAGTTGCTCATTAAACCAACTGCAGTGTGCTTGATTGTTTTGATTTTTTAGCGGAAAAAAGGACTTTCAAGTCACTCAACAGTTGTGACACTGTTAGTGGAAAGCCCATCCACCACGGCAAGGTCATACCAAATTGGATGGAAAAATTGGTGGAACTTTTTTTGATGCCATACCGTTTCCTTCTTCAAGTATCTTCAGTTCAAATTTGAACTCACTGGGATGACGGCCCTTTTTATACAACATTTTGAAAGTGGGACTTTAATTATAATCACCCTGCATATGTGAAACTTAAAAATCCTGGAAGATATTTGCTTTTATAAGATTTTGAAATAGACATATTAAATAAATAAGCCTTGTTAAAATGGGGATTTAATTCTTTTTATATGAGAAGAAATTTATCAAAAATAAATTATGCAAATATAATGTCTTCAGACAAGTATTAAACGTTATTATTATATATTACTGTATTTTTCGCTTTTTATCATGTTAAAACTCACACGAAATGTTTTAACTTCTTAGAAATATAACTCTTTAAAAATCAGCTAAACAAAGATTATGTATTTTGTCGAGAAAAACATCTCTGGTTTACGTTAGGAAGTACAAAGCAACTTCAATTATTTATTTTAAAAATACATATATTTTAAAATTACGTTCTACAACATTTTTGCAAAGTTAATTTTTTCTCAAAAACTAACATCCTTTTTTCCAAGTTCCAAAATAATGGTTATTCGAACAGTTTTCGCATCGTAAACAAACACTGTAATTTATTCCGAAATATCAGAGGTTATATGAATTTACGAAAACCCGAACCCATCAACTTATCTATTAAATATTTACTTTCAGGAAATCTTTGCATAAAATGATCTAAACTAAATAAAGAAAATATTTTCCATTTTCTGCTTTTTCCCAGGTTAATTACGCCGAGGTCAAACAGTTTCCTCCTTCTTTTTCTCCAACAAAAGACCCCTTTTATCCCCAGGGTGAATCTCTACCCTCTTAATAAACTTCATATCTCCTATCCTCCTTTGCCGCCAAGTTTTTCCCCCCTTCTGCTCTTTATCCTGACATCATGGTGCTATTACAGGGTTACCATTTTCACTTGGCGAGCGTTTGGCGGCTGAATTTAAACCCGCTTGGGAGATTTAACTAGATTTCAGTATTTATCAATTTATGGAGGAAGGAAAAAGGTGAATTTGGGGTTCATAATTATTTATCACTCAACCTCACCTACCCTACGGGGGTAGGGCAGGTTGTACAGCCATACGTAAACAGATCTGTATAGATAAAACACGGTATAGTTGGTTTCCATTTAGGGGTAGGGTTGGGATTAGACCGGGGACCTTCAATTTAAAAGTTGATTTTCGAACCGCTACAAACATCCATGGCACCACCTGACTCGAACCCTGGGGCACTGAGCACTAGAATGCTAGTCACTCTGCCATCAGGCCCCTATGTATGATCTAACTGAAGAAAAATTTTTTTTTGCATAAATGTATATTTTCAATAAGTTTAATAGAATACAGTAGTATTGGGCTTGAATGGCCGAGTGGCTAGCGCACTGGTCCTCGGTATCACAGGTTTCGTGTCGAGTCCGGCGGGGACCATGGATGTTTGTAGTGGTTCGAATCCACTTTTTAAACCATAGGTCCCGCTCTAACACGATCGTCACGATTTAAATCGTAGTTATTGTTACTCTGCTTCCGTAGTTTATCTCCAAACTACACGGCCTCCTGGGTAGTGCTAAGTGAGTAACGTCGGTGCAGCCCTTGCCATAAGGCATTGAAGACAATTGTCTAAGTGTTTGCGAGCTGCATTATAACAAAATACAGTAGAATTTATTTGAAAAAAGGTAAAAATATTTAACAGAATTTAGACAAATCAAGAATTCCTCGATTAACGACTAGACTTTGAAATGTAAGATATCGTAAAAGGTGGACTAAATTTTCATCCATGCAGCACCCAAATGTGGGCACTTTATTCTTTCCAGAAGATTATGCTCTCCCAATATCACCCAACGATGGGCTATTAGTAGTACTAAAAATCAATTTTCAATTCCCTGTGGATATAGAATTTCAATTTTTTTCTATTTTAGATTGCTGGAGCTGTCTTTGTGAAATTTCACGTCAAAAAATATTCATTAGTGTTTGAGTTACGCTTGGCTTTGTGAGAGGTTAAACTGATTCCGGCGATTTTGGAAACTTTACTTTGAAGGTGATGAAATAAATTTGGAAGAATAAATAAATGGTTTAAAAAAAATTGGTCTTACTTTTTGGGCACAGTAGTACATTAGCATGTCTGATTTAAACAAATGTAATAGAATTTTATAACATCTAATTGAATACAAATATTTCATGGTATATATTTTTCAACTTTTTTTCATCATGATATACTTCTTTTTTTTTTTTTTTTCTAATGCACCTGGCAAACACTTAGACACTTGGTCTTGGATGCCTTAAGGCAAGCTCTGCACAGTTTTTACTCACTTTGCACTATTCAGTGGGCGTGTAACTTGAAGATAAGCCACGGACGCGGAGTAACAATGCCCCCGTAACGCTTTACGATCCTATTAGACCGGGACCTGCGGCTTAAATGGATTCCGAAACACTACAAACATCCATGGCACCGCCGGGACTTGATCCCGAAACCTGTGGTAGCGAGCGATAAAGAGCGCTAGCCACTCGGCCATACAGTCCCCTGATATACTTCTTAAATGGATATTTATCAAAAAAAAATCGTGAAATTAATTTCACAATTTACTTCTGAAAGCATGCAACTCATCGTTCAATCCCTTTCAATCCAAGTGACGATGGATTCATCTTTTTCAGCGCAGTGTGAATCATTCGGACGTTGGGCCGTGCTTTTGATTTATGATGTGGCAAAAATTTGATTTATGAGAAAGGATGTAAAAAAGAAAAGGGCCCCTCAAATATTTTTTGTTGCTCCAATAAGACACTCCTGAAAGCTTTGTGTTGTTGCATTTCTTAATTTCTCACAGAACAGTTCTCTTTTGTTTGGAACTAATTAATGGAGACGGAACGAGAATTTTCCTCTGTAATAAATCATGTTTTTCTGTCTTGTAAAATGAAAACAACAGTTCGCTTCATGTTTTACATGCTGTTTTCATCTCACGCGTGTATTTATGTGTAATTAATTATTCTGCAGAACAAAGAGTTTTACTTTAATCGTTCAAAAACGAAGTATTATTAAACGTTAATGAACAGTTTGGGTGTTTTTAGTACGACAGTAGATGGCTTAGCGAACTCAATTACTTCGCTGAAGAATAGTCTGAGGTTTGTCAAAGAATAAACTTAACGATTCAATTTACAAATGTTTATATACATACATAACAGGTGGGCTTAAAAGTTCATAGGCGGACACAAAGATGGCGCTGCTAGTAGTAAATCCATATGAGTTTTAGTTAGACCTAACCTTCAAAAGACACGTGTATAAATTTGACAGCTGTTGCACTATTAGTATGTGAGTTATAGCATTTTTAGTGAAGCAACTTTTGTTAGTTTGAAAAAAATGGATAAAAAGGAATTTCGTGTGTTAATAAACCATTGCTTTTTGGCGAAAAAAAAAAAAAAAATACTATTGAAGCCAAGGTTTGGCTTGATAAACATTATTCGGACTTCGCACCAGGAAAATCAACCGTAGAGAAGTGGTTTGCGAAATTTAAACGAGGCGAAATGAGCACCGTGGACGATGCACACAGTGGACGCCCCAAAGAGGATGTTACCGACGAAAACATCAAAAAAGTCCACAAAATAATTTCTGATAACCGTAAAGTGAAGTTGATTGAGATAGCTGAGACCCTAAAGATATCAAAGGAACGTGTTGGACATATCGTGAATGAATATTTGATATGCGAAAGCTCTGTTCAAAGTGGGTGCCGCGCGATCTCACAATCGACCCAAAACAACAACGAATGGATGATTCTAAGCAGTGTTTGGAGCTGTTCAATCGTAATAAACACGAATTTTTGCGTCGATATGTGACAATGGATGAAACATGGATCCATCATTTTCACACCGGAGTCCAATCGACAGTCAGCCGAGTGGACTGCACGTGATGAACACTAAAAATGCTATAACATCACTAACAATGCTATAACTAACATACTAATAGTGCAACAGCTGTCAAATTTATACACGTGTCTTTTGAAGGTTAGGCTAACTAAAAGTCATATGGATTTAATACTAGTGGCGCCATCTATGTGTCAGCCTATGAAGATTTCAGCCCATCTGTTATATTTGTGATAATTCTTTCCGTATTTATATACTCGCAGAACCCGGCATACGTTGCGATGTAAAAAATGCATTGTAGAAAATTACATATTACATATCGTTTTGGTTTTTTAAATAATTGGTCTTATTTTTGGGCACAGTATATATGGGAAACATAAAGGTAAAATAATTTAACAGAAATCAGGCAAGTCAAGAATTCCTCGACTTACGACTAGACTATGAAATATAAGATATCGTAAAAGGTGGACTAAATTTTCTTCCATGTAGAACCCTCTCCTTTCCCGCCAAGTTTCACTCTTTATCCTGACATCATGGTGCTATTACATGGTTACCATTTTCATTTGGCGAGCGTTTGGCGACTGAATTAAAACTCGCTTGGGAGATTTAAGCAGATTTCAGTACCAATTTATGGAGAAAGGAAAAGGTGAATTTGGGGTTCATCAATATTTATCACTCAACCTCACCTACTACTGTGTCCAAAAAGTAAGACCAGGTTTCAACTTTCCGGGGCATATGGTGTTTCAATTTTTATTTCTTTTTTAGGTTGTTGCCACTGTCCTTCTCATCTGTGTGAAATTTTACGTCAAAATATTCATTAGTGTTTGAGTTACGCTTGGTTTTGTGAGACTCTAAAACTAAACGCGTTGAAGACGAAGAGCCCCTCTGGTCGACCACCAACCTCAACCGACGAAGCTCACGTCCAAAAATTAAAGATTGGGTGCTTGCAAACCGTCGAAGTAGATTTCTGTACTTATCAATTTATGGAGAAAGGAAAAGGTGAATTTGGGGTTCATAGATATTTATCACTCCACCTGACCTACCCTACAGGGTACAGGCGTACGTAAACAGATCTGTATAGTAAAAATTGTGTAGAGTTAACAACCCTACCCCGTTTCCGTTTTACGGGGTAGGGGTTGTCAGCCCAACAATTATATTAGACCGGGACCTTCGATTTTAAAAGTTTATTTCGAACCCCTAGAAACATCCATGGCATCACCGGACTCGAACCCTGTGGCACTGAACACTAGAACGCTAATCACTCTGCCATCAGGCCCCTATGTATGATCTAACTGAAGAAAATTATTTTTACTTAAGTGTATAATTTCAATAAGTTCAACAGAATACAGTAGTATTGGGCCTGAATGGCGGAGTGGCTAGCGCTCTGTCGCTCGGCATCACAGGTTTCGCGTTCGAGTCCCGGCGGTGCCATGGATGTTTGTAGTGGTTCGAAATCCACTTTAAACCGTAGGTCCCAGTCTAACAGGATCGTAGAGCGTTACAGGGAGGTAGTGTTACTCCGCGTCCGTAGTTTATCTTCAAGCTACACGCTCCTCCTGGGTAGTGCTAAGTGAGTAACGTCGGTGCAGCGCTTGCCTTAAAGCATCAAAGACAATTGTCTAAGTGTTTGCGAGCTGCATAAGAGCAAAAATGCAGTAGAATTTATTTGTAAAAAGGTAAAGAATTTAACAGAAATCAGACAAATAAGAATTCCTTGATTACCGACTAGACTTTGAAATGTAAGATATCGTAAAAAGGTGGATTAAATTTTCTTACATTTAGCACCACTCCTTTGCCGCCAAGACATCATGGTGCGATTACAGGGTTACCATTTTCATTTGGCGAGCGTTTGGCGACTGAATTCAAACCCGCAAGGGAGATTTAAGTGGATTTCAGTATTTATCAATTTATGGAGAGAGGAAAAGGTGAATTTGGGGTTCATAAATATTTATCACTGCATAATTTTTCCAGAATGTTTTGAAGCTCTTGTGGCGAAGGGAAGTTTTAATTGAATCACGGTGGCATTTTCAGTTAACTACTTTGTTATAATTTATTTTTTTACACTAATGTAATCAATATGAATTAAGTCTGTTTTGAAAGTGATTGAAACATTGTCATCAAATAAAAAGGCCAAACAATATGCCAGAGAATATTAATGTTAAAAAAAAAAACTGATTATTGTTTGTTTTGGCATTATGGTAACCATCAATATTCATTAGAATGAACTTGTTGAAAGGTAAAACTGCTTTTAATTTTTTTAATGAAGGAGAACATTTTTACAAAGTAAAAGAGTAAACATCATCAATTAACGCCTCATTTAATTTTTAACATAAATTCAGTATAATTTTTTAGATCCATCTATGCATTTTATATAAATAAATATAAACGTATTTTTTAAATAAAAAGGAATATTAAATGAAAACACTATACCTCGTAATAAATAGAATTATATTTTTAACTCTTGAATTTCAATAGAAAATAATTGTATTTAGTGGTCATATTTTAACAAATTATTTTTCATTTATTATACGTCAAAAATATGGTAAATTAAAAGTTATCGAAAATAATTTTGTACTTCATAAGCAATTATTAAAGTAAAAATAATTGCATGAATACAAATCATGCAAATTAAAAGTTTTCGAAAATAATTTTGTACCTAAACAATTACATAACATAACATAATAATAATACATTTGTTTACATAATTTGTTTATGTACAAATAATTTTTGTACATAAACCACTAAACAATTTTGTACACAACAATTGTTTTCATAAACAATTATTAAAGGATAAATATAGTAAAAAGTTGTATGAAAGCAAATCATGAAAATTAAAAGTTTTCGAAAATTATTTTGTACTTCATAAACAATTATTAAAGAGTAAATATATAGAATTTTAACAAATATATTTTAACAACATTTTTTTTTTTTTTTTAATTCTATAGAATTTTTAAAAATTAGTTATCATTTATTATGCATCAAAAATATGGTAAAAAGTTGTATGAATACAAATCATACAAATTAAAAGTTGTCGAAAATAATTTTGTACTTAAACAATTATTAAAGGGGAAATTAATTTTTATGGGAAATATAATTAAAAAAATATTGGTTCATTATTAAAATAGTGAGTTAATAGAAAGGGAATTACTTGTGGATTAATTTCAAACTATAAATTTTTAAAAATGGAATGCAATGAAATAGTTAGAGTTTATAATCAGAAAATTTAAGCAGAATCCATGTTAATTGAAAATAGGCAACTTAAATATCAATTTTGTGGAAAAATTTATCAGTAGTGTTTATTGATACCTTTTGACGCACTTTCTCTGAGAAAAAAAGAAGATTATTGGAGTAAATTGATACTGAGAACCACAGTATTATATATCCTGCATACTATGATGCGTGTGTTGTAACAAAAATTAGAAAGATAAGAGATAACAGAAAGATAACAGATAAACACCCGACTTAACAGGATTTTTTTTATATACAACAGTACTTGAAGAAACTGAAAAATCTAAATAAAAATTCAATGTTGTATTTGCGTTACAATGTATAAAGTATTAAATAATGCATTGTAACATAATAATACATAATATCATTGTATTGTATTACATATTAAATATTGTTAATACGCTTACATGAAGATATGTTTTAAAAAATAATCTTATATCAGAAGTAACGGCAAACAAAATTCCCAGCTATCATTATTAATCAATATTTCGTGTGTCCAATATTTTTAATTTACAGAAAAAAGAAAGACTCTAACAATTCATCATTTTTTTCTCTCCTTCCAAACCAATTAACGATACAGAACAACGAACACCCCTTTTTTCAATTTCGTCCTCTCGGACACCACAAATAAATCTTTAGGTCTAAAACTGCTCAACCCTCTTGATGGACGACCCTATACTCCAAAATTAATGATTTCTTCAATATTCCAACAACCATTCAACCGCGCTTCGTTGTTTGAAAATCTTCACCCCCAAAGCGACACCTAGTCTGTTTTAATATTCTTTTCCGCACCAACACCCCCTCCCCGTTCTCCAATATTCAGCCATCTGGCAACAGAACACCCCCTAAATCATAAATCATCAGTCTTCACACCTCGCTCAGGGGATGAGGACCTCGCCATCCGTCTTTGCCAGTAAGTCTTCCCATCGCCAGCACCCTGCACCTTTTGGAATATAAATATATCGTTTGGGGATTCCCACCCCTGGAAATAACTGTTTAAGGAGAGATAAAACGATTCATTTTCATTCCACCAAAAGTTTCCCGGGAATTTGTTTAATTGATTAATTATCCCATTGCTGAATTAAATCTCTTCTTGGTGCAAAAGTTGAAATGATGGAAAGCTCTGGTAAAGTTGGGATATCTGTTTGAATACCAGCAGGAAAATGAAGTTATTGCCCGGAAAATGGATGTTTAGATCTAAATTGGCATTCTTTGGTAGGGCTTAATTTGATTTTGGCATCTGAAGTATCATTGAGCAGACAGAATTGCAAAATATATCGTTATAATGATGTTCCCTAATTAGACCAAAATGAAGATTCACAGGCATGGCAAGTTCTTCATGTTTGTGTACTCACTGATTCAAACCCACACTTGATTAATTATTCCGTTGCTGAATTAAATCTCTTCTTGGTGCAAAAGTTGGCATGATGGAACGCTTCGTTAAGTTGGAATATCTGTTTAAATACCAGCAGGAAAAATGGAGTTGTTGCTTGGAAAATGGATATTCTTCCAGTTTACATCTAAATTGGGATTCTTTGGTAGGGCTTAATTTGATTTTTGGCATATGAAGTATCATTGAGAACAGCCAGAACTGCAAAATATATCGTTATAATGATGTTCTCTAATTCGACTCAAACGGAAGATTCAGAAGCATGACAATTTCTTCATGCATGTGTCCTCACTGATTCAAACCCACACTAACACACTAAACCCACTCTTGATTAATTATCCCATTGCTGAATTAAATCTCTTCTTGGTGCAAAAGTTGAGATGATGAAAAGCTTCACTAAGTTGGGATATCTATTTAAATACCAGCAGGAAAAATGAAGTTCCTGCTCAGAAAATGGATAGTGTTCCTGTTTAAAAATCTTACATCGGTTCTTTGGTAGGGCGCAATTTGATTTTTGGCAACTGAAGTATCATTGATCAGCCAAAACTGCCAAAATATGATCGTTATAATGATGTTTTCTAATCAGACCCAAAAGAAAGTTTCAGAAGCATGGCAATTTCTTCATGCCTGTATCTTCACTGATTCATTCACACCCGATGTTTCAATAAGAGAAGTCTTTGCATGAAAAGATATAAAAATTTAAATCAACTAAATTTTATAATACAGTGACATTAAGCAGTGTGGTTTGTTCCAAAATAACATAAAATAGGGTTTTTACGTTTTTAATGGTTGAGATAAAAAATAAACAATAACCATTTTCACCTTGAATGATCGTTTTGCACATATGTGACACATGCACGTTTTACTATATTTAATTCTCGTAAATATTCACTGTATTAACAGAATGAGGAACGCTATTGGTTGTGATGAATGTCTTCTGTCATTTACGAGCGGATGATTGGATCACAGAGAGATCTTCTGCCATCCCATGATCCCCCTGTTGAAACATTTCGGCACATTGCCAAGTTAGCATTTTCAGAGTAGAAATTATAGAGTTGGCATCATACCAAGTCAGCAGCTTGTTATGGTACTGATATTTGATTTTATATTATTTTCAAATATTTATAAAATGCAATTTGTGTTACTATGTAGCATGATTATTTTTAATTGATCGGCATGCATAAAAGCTGAGATAAAAACTACCCCACAAGTTTATTTCCTAATTGTGCAACGGCTATAATATCTCAAATTAATTTCCAAGCTCAAGTATTTTCAAATTTGATTAATAAGCTCATCATAAATTAGACGAAAATAGTCAATTTTTTTTTTTTTTAAGTTTTTATATAGCCCATTTACTGCAAGAAAATATTTACATTTCATTAGACTTTCAGTTTAAAAGTATTTTAAAAGCATATTTGCAAAAAATTATTATTTCACAAAAAGGTAGAATACGTGCTTTTCCTTCGTTATGCATTGTTCGTGTCAAAAGAAAAAAGCGCGATAAAGCGAGTGACTTTTTAAAATTTGTGCGATTTTTTTCACTAAAAACTCTCTCGCAAAATATTCGAAGCTCGATATAATAGGGCGATATGTATGGAAAGGACTACTGTATTTTCTTAGAAGAAAGACAGAGTGACACTTCTAAAAACTGAAGTTTGAAGTAAAAGTTGCCGAATTCAAAGAATAGACTTAGAAAAATGGAATTAAAAATGTACACAGGATCGAAATTTTTTGTTATTTGAACGAAAAATTTGACGCCGGTCTTGTGGCCCATTTGTAATATGCACTGCTAACATTCACTAACACCTACTTACATTGTGTTTGATGATCTTCAAATATGTTTAAATATCAAACCAGAACTAGATTAAATGAAATTTGTTCTGATGATGAATTTTGAGATCAAAGACAGTAGAAGGCAAGAAGGAAAAACCATGGTCATTCATAAAAAAAATGCATGATTTATAAAAGTAGGCATTTTAGTTTTATATATCGAGGCGAACATGATCCACAAAAAGAAACGATACAATGCAAAGTTTTATTCAAAAGGGAAATAGTATTAAATTCCCTGAAAGTCTTTTAACGGTTTGGTTTGGTTCTTCGCTCTACAGTCATATTGTGCACACGAGGGTTAAACAGGATCTACAGTTTAAAGTGGATTCTGAACCATAAACAAACATCCATGTCACCGCCGAGATTCGAACCTGAAAAACCTGTGGTATCAAAGGCCAGAGTGCTAGCCACTTGACCACTAGACCGCCATCTATTAAGGGAACCCCTGGCAGACTTAAAAGTCTTCTTGCAGAATTTTCTCATTTCTAAAAGCAGTAATTTGAACTAACTGTTAATAATAATAATTGCATAAATTGATTTAAAAAGAATTAAAATTTATTTATTATCATACCACATTTTCGAATTTTTTTTTTTATACCTTAAGGCAAGCGCTGCACCGGCGTTATTCACTTAGTAGTACTCAGAACGTGCGTGGAGCTTGAAGATATGCTACGAACGCGGAGTAACAATGCCCTCGCAGCGCTCTACGATCCTATTAGGACCGGGACCTACGGTTTAAAGTGTATTCCGAACCACTACAAACATCAATGGCACTACCTGGATTTGAATTCAAAATCTGTGGTTTCGAGCGCCAGAGCGCTAGCCGCTCGGCCATTCAGGTCCCACATTTTCTTAATGAAAACAACAAATCCCAAATGGCAGGACGAAAAGAGCAATTTGTCGCCAAATTCCAGCAACCCTTTCCAATGACGCTGATATGATTGATGACTAAGCGAGGGAAACGAGTCTTAAGTCCTAAAAGTGACCGTGTGTCCGGTGAAAATGGCGATTTCCCGGATTTTCCGCCCCGATGCACTTGGCCCTCAATCTACCCTCCTCGCTGGATTAGCAGCATCTTCCTTATTCGACCTACCCCCCCCCTACCCCCTCTTGTTTTCATCAAGTCACGCCCCTGTCTACCCAGCAATTGCAACGGCCTTCGAACCAGTACTACAGAAGGTGCAATTTTGGTGAGGGGGAGATTTTCCACTACTTAAGGGGGTGCCCGGGTTACTTGGATGATTTTCAGATATCACAAATAAGGAGTTAACTTTTTTTTTTATTCGATACTTCGTAAAATAGAGTTCGATACTGAAATGTAATAAAATTTTATTAAACCCATCTTATCATACTACTGTACTATCACAATTATATAGATATTAAATTACTACTGTGTCCAAAAAGTAAGAAAAAAGCAACATCAATACATAAAATTAAGATAACGGAAATTTGTATTATTGCCCATAATCCAGAATAAATTGTTGATATCTGCTTTTGCAAGTTTTACACAAGTTACAAATGTATGAATAGTTTTTCTAAAAAATATTTTTCCTTCTTTATGCTATCACTGCCCCTTATTCTTATTAAACGCCCCACCCCTCACAACATTATATTTCACTAACGTTCCCCTTGAATATTTCATTACACCCTAGGGAGGCAGTATTGCCCACTTTGGGAAACAGGGATCTAAATCAAAAGATATTATCATGGAAGCTTTAATTTTGCTCATGTGATTTTAATATTATAATATTTAATTATATAGATATTAAATTACTTCTGTGTCCAAAAAGTAAGACCAATTTTCAATTTTAAAATTACTAGGACTTATGGAATTTCATTTTTTTTTTTTTTTTTTTTTTTTTTTTTTGGCTGCCACTGTCCTTGATATCTGTCGGAAATTTCACGTCAAAATATTCATTAGTGTTTGAGTAGCGCTTGACTTTGTGAGACGCTAAAACTGATTCCAGCGAATTTTTAAATGTCTGAATGAATTGAGAAAAGAAGAACTTTGTTTTCGGAAACATATAGAATGTTACAAAAGGCATTCGGTGGGCATTCTTATATCGGAAAAAATGTTTAGAAGTGGTATAAACAGTTGAAAGAAGGCAGAGAACGTGTTGAAGACGAAGAGCCCTCTGGTCGATCATCAACCTCAACCGACGAAGCTCACGTCCAAAAATTAAAGATTTCGTGCTTGCAAATCGTCGATTTACAATCAGAGACCTTGCTGAGGATGTTGGAATTTCAAAAGGATCGGGCAATTCCATTTTGCGCCTCAAACGCGTCACATCTCGATTGGTACCGAAAACACTGAGTGCGCCAGCTCACACTGCATTGATTCTTCGTAACTTTTTCGGCAAAAATGAAACACATATCGTTCCACAACCACGGTATTCACACCGTGAGACTTCTAGCTATTCCCTAAACTTAAAAGACCACTCCAGGGACACCGTTTTGAGTCGATTGAAGAGATTCTACGTGAATCGCAGCGCACTTTGAAGGCCATCCCTGCCGATGACTTTTAGCATGCATTGAGGATTGGAAAAAAAGATGGCATAAGTGCATTGTGTCCGGCGGGGATTACTTTGAAGGCGATGAAATAAATTTGGAAGAATAAATAGAGTTTTTGTATAAAAAAAAGTATGATTGGTCTTACTTTTTGCGCACAGTAGTATTATAAAAATTGTATTAAACCCATCTTATCATAGATTGCCTTAACAGAATTCAAATAGGACAGCACCCTACTGACTGGTAAATTAATTTTTACACATGGACAACATACAAAAGGAACTTTAAAATCAAGATTATAATATTTTAATTGCATTCAAACAATATTGTTGTGACGTTATTTTATACGATGTTTTTAATGTGATTATTTTATGCCGTATGGGAAAATGTGTATAAAAAGATGAAAAAGTAATAAAAAACATTACATTCAAACCTGTTTTTTATGCCCGATATGTGGCCTATTGTTAAAATGAACTACTAGAGTTCAGGAAGGTTCATTTTCAAATCTCCTGGTTGCGTCAAATCTCTAAGAATTGTGGTGCTTGCAGATTTGCACATTATTCAGTATTAGACAAAGAAATTATTTCTTTTGGACAGTATCACTATTTATGATAAAAAAAAAACCCACCAAAAATCGTCTTCTGTAATTGTGATCTGAAGGTAAAAGTTGAAGTTAACACTACAATAGTTATTGAAGAATATACTGTTGATCTTGTAGTTGGCATAGTTGGCGTAATTTCGAGACAACTTACAGCTGTTGATAAGGTGAAGAACTTGCCAAATGTGTTTCATACGAGTTGATAGACATGTTGCATTTGCAACTCATTCTCTCAAGTTTTGCACACCATTCAATATTCGGCAAAGGAATTGTTCCTTTTGTATTATTTATGATGAAAAGGGGATAGTGTATGATAATCATAAATACTTTACACTGTGGCTGGGTGCAGGTGAAAAGCGTAAACAAGCACCCATGGCAAGCTGACGATTGTACAGAATCAAAGCGTAATTATTTATTATATAACGTCTTAAATATAAACCAAACAATTAATCCACAGTATTACTGTCAACAAACTGATTTTGTGTATCAGAAATTATCAATATCATCAAACACAGCGTTGGTGAATCATCTCCATGATAATGTTCATCTACATGATAATGCAAGAACTAACGTTTCACAAATCTCATTCTAAAACTGAACGAGTTTAAATTTGAGGTTCTGGATCATTCACCCTATTCACTGCACATGTCTCTCCTACTGACTAATACTTCTTTAAATACCGGAATTGTTTTTAATAAATCAACAATTTGTCGACCACGAAGCTGTCAAATCTTTCTTTACAGAATTTATTGACTCTAAATTAAAGGTGTTCTATTAAACTGCCATTAAAATGCTTTTGTAATTCATTGTAAAAATGCTTTGATGGCATAAAAAATTATTGATGGGGTTGGAGCATATTTTGGTTAAATATGTATTCAACTTGTGTATTCAAAAGTTTATTTCACATGGAACAACTCAACAATTATTTTCATTCAAGAAATCCATTTAGGAGCCTGATGGCCTAGTGACTACTGCTCTGGCGCACGATGCTACAAGCTTTGGGTCGAATCTCGGCAGGGCCATGGATGCCTGTAATGGTTCGGAATCTCTTTTACACCTAAGTTCTGGTCTAATATGACAGTAGGGCGTAGGACTGAGATCTCTATCCCACAAAAAAGAAAGCATCTTCTGTCTCGAAATCTCTCACTAGGCAGAAGGTCTTGGCCCACCATGGAGTTGTTACGTCAATGAAGAAATCTATTTATTAATTTGACAATAACAGCAATTTATAAACACATAATTTGTACCATTTGCATGATTGTAAATATTTTTTTGGCGTATACTAATGAGATATTTTCTAAAAATATTTTATATGATCTATGAAACATTATGTTTAATTGCTTAACAAATTTCTATAGAAAAAAATTTTTTACTTTTTAATTAAAAGCTTCAGTTATACATTAACATTGTCTTATGTATTAGGTGCGTGCAAATATTCTTCCTATTATAAAAAAGAAATACAGAATTTACTTTAATTTTCTTTTAAATAAATACGTTTGTTTTGAAATAAGAACTTATTGCTATGTAAATTTCTTTGAAATAAATTTTATTAAAAGTAATACAATGTTTTTTATTATCAATAATTTACAAATATCGTAGCAGAAAAAGAATTTAATTATGTTATATTACATAGAATTTTTAGTAACCAAATTTCATTTTTCCTTTGTAAATGCCGCTTTTTAACTATACACAAATGCAAAGTATATTATTTAAATGACATATTATACAACAAATATAAAAAAAAAACTGTCCTATTTACCTTAAAAATCTTATTTTTACTTCTATTTATCTCTTTTGTTAAAAGCATTGTACGAAATACAGATGTGTTATTTATAAAATAGCAATAAACAACCCCCATTGCAAATATGTACTTACTAAAAACGAAACGAAAATAAACATTCAAGAGCCAAAACATTATGACCCCCTGTCAATAACGAGTTGGCCCTCCTTTGGCGCACAACAACACAGCTTCAACCCGCCTTGGCATGGATTAATACCACCACTTAATACCAGTTAAATACCACTTCCACCTGGATGTTTGGAGTGGTTCGGAATGCACTTTAAAGAGTAGTATTTTCTACGACGTAAAAGAAATGTAATGTAACTCAACGCATAAATTAATTCAATTGCATGTAATGGAATTCAACTGCACAAATTTAAGATGAAGAATTTTTTTAACAAAACCTCATTACACCAAAACTCATCTACAAAAACTTTAATCTGATCATCGCATACTATGCAACCCGAATTTATTTCCCGATAAATAATATTTTTAATATCACCTTCCTAATCTCCGCAGAATCGTGAAAAAGCAGATACTGTGCAAATTGAAAATACTGCCGAAATTTATGACCGGAATATTTTTCCCATACAAGAATAAACAATGAAAAAAAAATGATAAAAACGGTGCATATAAAAAAAACAGAACACAAACAAAAAGAATAATCTTTTCTTTCCGTGTAGAATGAGTCCGTCGTTTCGGTAAACTGAGAATTTATGGGAATATTCCTCCAGGGTCCCATGCTCTCCGGGAAAATAGCAGGACACCACTTCCAGTTTTTCCCGTTTTTCCGCTATCTCGGAGCGGCAAGATGGAAAGTATGGATTTTTCCAGTTTTTTTTTCCCTTTATTTCTGCGGATAGGGCGAGGGGGATGAAAAGCGATCTGAAACAAAACCTGGAATCGAACCAGGCTTTCAAACCTTAACCGCATTTATCCAGTTATGCTAAACCCTTGTTGTTTACCGCTATTGTTTTCGGGGACGCCATTCCTGTAGAATTGAGCACGATTTTTTCCCTGTTTCTCAGTTGGGAAAAAGAGTAAAGGGTGGATTTGATTTGGTAAAAATATTTTTATTCAAAATCGATATGGGATGGCGAAGATTAAAGCCTTGGCTTCTGGAGGGGTGATCCATTGAAACGGAAATTTTGTCGAAAATTGTATGTATCTGACCGTGGAATACATGTTGGAACAGTTACTCTTCCTTTATACACATTGGATCATTCAAATATTCAAAGTTATTTTTAAGTAATTGAATTAATAATGACAATACCCTTTATGTGGATCTGACGCTGCCATGTCACTGCCCGGATTCGAACCTGAAGCCTGTGGTAGCAGACCACAGCACGCAGGCAGCAACGTGAGTTGAACGACTAGCAGCGTGAGTTGAAGAACGTAGGCAGAGCTCCGACATTTGGAACTAGAACTACTCCTACTTCCTTTGTCAAGTTCTGTATTCTCTACGCGGGGTTGCCATTTGCTCACTTAGGTTGTCAATCTCTTAAAATGAATGATTGGCAAGCAAACTGGCAACACACTTTGAATCATAAAACTGGCAAATTATACGGTCGGACTTTATACTCGTGGCTAATTGGTAATGATCGCCGTTAGCGTACAAGAGAACTCAGATTCACATCAGTTTGTGTATATATATGTAAATTGATCAGTATTCTGAATTGGGAAAAAGAGTAAAGGGTGGATTTGAATTGGTAAAAAATATTTTTTTATACAAAAACGATATGGGATGGCGAGGATTAAAGCCTTGCAGGGGTGTATGTGATCCATTGAAAGAGAAATTTTTCGAAAATTGTATGCATCAGACCATGGAATACAGGTTGCAACAGTTGCTCTTCATTTTTTTATCGATTATACATTGTGCGGACCTTTCTTGATACTGAAAATTTTTCGCTGTTGCCCTGGCCTGCACGTGCACCATATCTCTCGACAACTGAAAACGTCTGGTCCTAGGTTGCCGAGCGACTGCCTCGTCACCATACACCAGTCACTACGGTGGATGAGCTGTGGCATCGTGTTGAAGCTGCGTGGGCATCTGTACCTGTACACGTCATATAATCTCTGTTTGACTCAATGCCCCTGGCATGTAAGTACTGTTATTACTGCCAAAGGTGGTTGTTCTGAGTACTGATTTCTCAGGACCTATGCACGCAAATTTCGTGAAAATTTAATCACTTGTTATTTCCAGTATAAAATATTTGCATTAAATATCATTCTGATACCTGCATTTCTTCCTGGTGTAGCAATTTTAATGACCAGTAGTGTAAAAATAACACGAAGTTATATAAGAGCTTTTCCAACTAATGAATAATAACTAACTATCTAAACTAATATCTAACTATCTGAATTATGTTGAATATGTACATTATGTGTTTATTTGTGAAAAAAAATTTTTAATAATTTTCAACGACTTAAAAATAGAATATAATTCAACTGAATAAATTTAAGATGAAGAATTTTTTTAACCTCATCTGATTATGCCAAAACTCATCTACAAGAACTTTAACCTGATCGTCACATATTACGCAACCCGAATTTTTTTCTAATAAATAATATTTTTAATATCACCCTCCTAATCTCAGCGGAATTGTGAAAAAGCAGATACTGTGCACATTGAAAATACCACCGAAATTTATTACCGGGATATTTTTCCTCGTACAATAATAAACAATGAAGAAAAATGATAATAACGGTGCATGTAAAAAAAAGAACACAAAAAAAAAATAATCTTTTCTTTCCTTGTAGAATGAGTCCGTCGTTTCGGTAAACTGAGAATTTATGGAAATATTCCCCTCCAGGGTCCCATGCTCTCCGGGAAAAACAGCAGGGCACCACTTCCAGTTTTTTCCCGTTTTGCCTTTATCTTGGAGTGGCAAGATGGAAAGTATGGATTTTTCCATTTTTCTCCTTTTTTTTCGGATAGGGAGAGGGAGGGATGAAAAGCGACATGAATCAAAACCTGGAATCGAACCAGGCTTCCAAATCTTAACCGCATTTATCCGTTCGTGCTAAATCCCTGTTGTTTACCAATGTTGTTTTCCGGCACGTCATTACTGTAGAATTGGGAGCGTGTTTTTCTGTCTCTTAGTTGGGAAAAAGAGAGTAAAGGGGGATTTGAATTGTTAAAAATAGTTTTATTCAAAACCGATATGGGATAGCGAAGATTAAAGCCTTGGCTTTCGGAGAGGTGTTTGTGATCCATCGATACGGAAGTTATGTCGAAAATTGTATGTATCAGATCATGGAATATGGGTTGCAAAAGTTTTTTTTCTTCTAATGCAGCTGGCAAACTCTTAGACAGTTGTCTTCGATGCTTTAAGGCAAGCGCTGTACCGACATTACTCACTTTGCACTATATAAGTGTAATAGTATATACCCTTATACCACTATATGGCTGAAATATAAGCTACGGACGCACAGTACAACACCCCTGAAAACGCTCTATGATCATTTTAGACCAGTACCTACGGTTTAAAGTGGATTCCGAACTACTACAAACATCCATACCACCGCCGGGTCTTGAATCCGAAACCTGTGGTACCGAGCGAGCCACTCGGCGATTCAAGTCCAATTATCCAATGTATACTCGATGAAAATGAAGAGCAACTGTTGCAACCTATATTCCACGGTCTGACACATACAATTTTCCATGAGGTATCACATACGCCACTCCAAAAGTCAAGACTTTCATCTCCGCTATCCCATATCGGTTTTGAATAAAACTATTTTTAACAATTTAAATCCACTCTTTACCCTTTTTTTCCCAATTCAGAATGCTGATCAATTTGCCTATATGTACGCAATTTGATGCGGACCTGCTGAGAAAAACTGGAAAAATCAAGATACATATTCCCATAAATTCTCAGTTTACCGAAACGACGGCCTCATTCTACTCGGAAAGAAAAGATTATTCTTTTTTTGTGTGTGTCCTTTTTTTTTTTTTTTATATGCACCGTTATTATAATTTTTTTTTTATTATTTTCTGATTATTTATTCTTGTAGGGGAAATATATCCCGGTAATACATTTCTGCGGTGTTTTCAATTTGCACGGTATCTGCCTTTTCACAATTCCGCGCAGATTAGGAGGGTGATATTAAAAATATTATTTATTAGGAAATAAATTAGGGTAGCGTAATATGCGATGATCAGATTAAGGTTTTTTTATTCATGAGGTTTGGTTAAAAAAATTCTACATCTTATATTTATGCAGTTAAATTACAGGGTTTTTTGTAAAATAATGAAAACACCATAGATTTATAAAGGATCCTTTATTAGCATGGCCTACGACCGCCTTTGGCATGTAATGCAGCTTAGATTCGCCTATGAATCGATTCATACAAGTGTTGAATAGTGTTTAGAGGAATATTGTACCGTTGTTCATTTAGATATTCTGAAAGTTCTGGGGGAGATGGTTGTGGAGGATATCGATTCCGTCTTGAACGCTCTAAAATAGACCATAATGGTTCAATGATATTGAGGTCGGGTGACTATGTGGCCAAGGCAGATTTTGTATGCTATCATGACTTTAACCACCGTACCTCTAGAAACGTCTAAACGTTGGGTTGTTTCGGTTACACTTGCTCCAGCTAGGCGGGCTCCTACAATTTAGCCTCTTTGAAAATCTGAATGGTCCGACATTTCAAGCGTTTGAAATAAATCCAAGATTTACAGAACTTCAATAAAAGCTACCACATACTACCACAATATATACATTTTTATTTTAAAAAAACTGGTAGCAATTATTATATTTTAAGGCTTACGAAGCGTATACAAAAATATCACTTTTAATCACAGGTGTTTGATAACCCCCTGTATATCCTCCTTTTAAGTCGTAGAAAATTATTTAAATTTGTTGTCACAAATAAAAACATAATGTACATATTTAACTCTATTAAGATATCATATTTATTTTTCTGATATATTAATTAAAGGTGCTCTTATATAGCTTGGTTTTGTTTTTAATAAATGCATATTTGTAATGGGGTGAGGAGGTATTGATGTTGCAGGTTTCGTGTTTGAGTCAAAGCGGCGCCATGATATCACTTTAAACTGTAGGTTACGGTCTAATATTCCTGTAGAGCGTTAGCGTAGGTCTGACAACCCTACCCTGTAAAAATGAAGCATTTTTAGAGACCTAATGACCGAGTGACTAGCGCTCTGGATTTCGGTGTTACAGGTTCCGTGTTCGAGTAAAAACGATGCCATGGGTGTTTGAAGGGGTTTGTAATCCACTTTACATCGCAGGTACTGGATTGTAGAACGTTGCTGGGGTATTGTTACACCGTGTCCATAAGCAGTTCTTCAAGCTGCACTCACCCCCTGGGTTAGTGATAAGTGAGTAACGTCGGTGTAGCGCTTGCCTTAAGGCCTCCAAGACAACTGTCTTAGTGTTTGACAGCTGCATTAGAACAAAAAAAAAATGTTGCAACCTATATTCCACGGTCTGATACATACAATTTTCGATAAAATTTATGTTTCGATGGATCACATACACCCCCTCCAAAAGCCAAGGCTTTAATCTTCGCTATCCCATATCGTTTTTGAATAAAAATATTTTTGCCAATTCAAATCCACCCTTTACACTTTTTCCCAACTCAGAAACAGGAAAAAAAAACATGCCCAATTCTACAGGAACGACGTCCTGGAAAACAACCAGGGGTAAACAACAGGGATTTAGCCCAAATGGATAAATGCGGTTGAGGTTCGAAAGCCTGCTTCGATTCCAGGTTTTGTTTCAGGTCGCTTTTCATCCCCCCTCCCTATCCGGAGAAATAAAGGAGAAAAACTGGAAAAGTCCATACTTTCCATCTTGCGGCTCCAAGATAAACAAAAAACGGAAAAAAACTGGAAGTGTTGCCCTGCCATTTTTCCCGGAGAGCATGGGACCCTGGAGGAATATTCCCATAAATTCTCAGTTTACCGGAACGACGGATTCATTCTACACGGAAAGAAAAGATTATTCCTTTTTGGTTTGTTTGTGTTCCTTTTTTTTATATGCAGCGTTATTATCATTTTTTTCTTTTTCAGATTGTTTATTCTGTAGGCGAAAAATATCCAGTACTAAATTTCGGCGGTATTTTCAATTTGCACAGTATCTACTTTTCACGATTTAAGCGGAGATTAGGGTGATATTAAAAATATTATTTATTACGAAATGATTTCTACGACTTAAAAGGAGAATATACAGGGGTTTTTCAAAATAATGGAAACGCCTGTGAAAAAAGGACATTTTGAATGCGCTTCGTAAGCATTATAATATAATAATAGCTACCAGTTTTTTTTAAAATAGATATGTATATATTTTGTAGTATGTGGTAGCTTGTAGGACCGCCTTTAGTATCTTGGCATGTAATGGATCTTTCAGATTTTCAAGATTCATACAAGTGTAGGAGCTCGTCTAGCTGGAGGAAAGTATAACCGAAATTGTTCATGGAAACTCTTATTCGTTTCGGGAGATGGTGCCTAAAGTCATGATGGCATACACACATCTATCTTGGAACGCGCCACAACATCATTGCACCGTCATGATCTCTTTTGAGGCGTTCAATACGGAATCGATATTCTCCGCCGGCATCTCTCCTAGAACTTTCAGAATATCTCCATGAAGAATAGTACAATATTCCTCTAAAAACCAATCACAGCAATTTAGAATCGATTCTTATGGTCGACACACGCGTTTGTATTAGATGCCAAAAGGCAGGTTCTACACAAAACTAGTAACGGATTCTTTTATAAAAAACTGGTGTTTCCATTATTTTTGATAACCCCCTGTAATTCCACTGCATAAATTTAAGATATATCCGGTTTTAGCCATTACCTCCTTAATTACCAAACCTCCTCTACAAAAACTTTAATCTAGATCATCGCATATTACGCAAATTTATTTCCTAATAATAATATTTTAATGTACACCTTCCTAATCTCCGCGGAATTGTGAAGAAGCAGATACTGTGCAAATTAAAATACCGCCGAAATTTATACCGGGGGATATTTTTTCCCCTACAAGAATAAAGAATGTAAAAAGAAATGATAATAACTAAGCATATAAAAAAAAAAGAACACAAACAAAAAAAAGAATCTTTTCTTTCCGTGTAGAAGGAGTCCGTCGTTTCGGTAAACTGAGAATTTATGGAAAATGTTCCTCCTGGGTCCCATGCTCCGGGAAAATAACTAGGGCACCACTTCCAATTTTCCCGTTTTCCTTTATCGAGTCGACAAGATGGAAAGTATGGATTTTCAGTTTTTTTTCCATTTTGGAAAGCAGGTATGGGATCGAAAAGCGACGTGATTGTTAAACCTGGAATCGAACTAAGCTTTCAAACCTGAACCGCATTATCCATTTGTGCTAAATCCCTGTTGTTTATCGATGTCGTTTTCAGGGACGTCATTCCTGTAGGATTCAAGACAATGTTTTCCTTTTTCTGCAGTTGAACAAAAAAAGTGTAAAGGATGATTTTACGGTGGTAAAAATATTTTTATTCAAAAATATCGATGGATTAACCCCTCCGAAAACCAAGGCTTTATGGATCCATCCAGGTCGGTTTTGAATAAAAAATTTGTGATCCATTCGAAAAGCACAGTTTTTTTCTTACACCTTGTTGGCAAATTAAACTGTGGAATACAAAAACGTTGCCCAGTTACTACAGGTACATATTTTTAAATATACAGGGGTAAACATATGTTTTAAGGAATACGTTTTAAATGATATAGACAATACCCTTTTGGGTTTGAAAGCCTGGATTCCAGGTTTTGCTCATGATCTGCCTGATAATTATACAACAACCCTATCGGGATGTAACAAAAAGGAGAAAAAAATGGAAAAATCCATACCTTTCCATCTTGCCGCTGCATGATAAAGGAAAAAAACGGGAAAAACTGGGAAGTGGTGGCCTGTTATTTTTCCTGGAGAGCATGGGACCCTAGCGGAATATTCCCATAAATTCTCAGTTTACCGAAATGACGGGCTCCTTCTACACGGAAAGAAAAGATTTTTTTCGTGTTCTTTTACATACACCGTTACTATCATTTCTTTTTTTCATTATTTATTTTTGTACGGGAAAAATATCCGGTCATAAATTTCGGTGGTATTTTCAATTTGCACAGTATCTGCTTTTCACAATTCCGTTGAGATTAGGAGGGTGACACTAAAAATATAATTTATTACGAAATAAATGTTAGGTTGCGTAATATGCATGATCAGATTAAGGGTTTTGTAGATGATTTTGGTATAATGAGGTTTGGTGTAAAAAAATCCTCATCTTAAATTTATGCCAGTTGAATTACAGGAGTTATCAAAATAATGGAAACACCATAGATTTATAAAGAATCGTTATTAATATGGTGATTTCATACAAGACAGCTTGATTAGCATAGGAATCGATTCATACAAGTTGAATAGTTTTTAGAGGAATATTGAACCATTCTTCATGGAAATATTGTGAATGTTCTGGAGAGATGCCGGTGGAGGATATCGATTCCGTATTGAACATTCTAAAATAGACCGTAACAGTTCAATGATATTGAGGTCGGGGACTGTGCGGGTCAAGGTCGATGTGTGTATTCCATCACGACTTTAGACACCGTACCTATAAAAACGTCAAAAAATTGGCATGTTTCGGTTGCACTTGCCCCAGCTAGACGGGCTCCTACAATTTGGCCTCTTTGAAAAGCTGAAAGGTCCGGCATTTCACGCGTTAGAAATAAATCCAAGACTTACAGAACTTCAATAAAGCTACCATATACTACCAGAATATATACATTTTTATTTTAAAAAAAATGGTAGCAATTATTATATTATAATGTTTACGAAGTGTATTCAAAAATGTCACTTTTATTCACAGGTGTTTCCATTATTTCGATAACCCCTGTATATTCTCCTTTTAAGTCGTAGAAAATTATTTAAATTTTTTTGTCACTGATAAAAACATAATGTACATATATAACTTAATTCTGATTGCATATTTATTTTTTTTTTTGATATATTAGTTAAAAAGGCTTTTACACAGATTCTTTTTGTTTTTAATAAACGCATTTTTGCAATGTAGTGGGGAGGCGCTTGATGTTGCAGGTTTCGGGTTCGAGTCAAAGCGGCGCCATGATATCCACTTTTAAACTGTAGGTTACGGTATACGTTTACTGCAGAGCATTATCGTAGGGCTGACAACCCTACCCTGTAAAAATGAAGCATTTTTAGGGGCATGATGGCCGAGTGGCTAGCATTCTGCCTCTCGGTGTCACAGGTTCCGGGTTCGAGTCAAAAAGGATACCATGGTTGTTTGAAGTGGTTTGGAATCCTCTCTAAACCGTAGGTCCCGGTCTAATAGGATTGCATAACGATGCGGGGTATTGTTACTCCGCGTCCGTAAACACTTCTTCAAGCTCCACGCACCTCCTGGGTAGTGCTCAGTGAGTGACATCGGAGCAGCGCTTGCATTAAGACATAACATACAACTGTCTAAGTGTTTGCCAGCTGCTTTAGACCCAAAACACCGTGCCAACCTGTATTCCACCTTATGATACATACAATTTTGACAATGTTTTGTTATCAATGGATCGCATACACCCATCAAAAGACAAGTGTTTAACCCCATTTAAACAGACGTCCCGGAAAACAACAACAGTGAACAACAGGGATTTAACACAAATGGATAAATGCGATTAAGGTTTGAAGGCCTATTTCGATTTCGATAGTTCAGTTCGACTTTCTAGTTTAGTTCGACTTTCTTTTGAAGGTTTGGAACCCGCCATTGTTGACGCTCATCGTCACAGTTCCACCAATAACAAATTCCGTTTAAGAGGATTTCCCAATGGATGATTCCGCTTGTATCCCACCAAACACACTCCATTGCCTTCTTACAGTGCACGTCCTTCGTTATTCCTTTTAATGAAACTCCTACCGAAACGCAGAATTTCTTTCTTTTGAGCCCTTTGAAGAGAAGTCTTGATTCAACACCAGTTCCAAGATCCTTGAGAAACGGACCCCGCTCGTTTCGTTGAAGCAAATCGGTCAAAATTCGGACACGTTCGGATTTATTGAGTTGCTAAGTTCATGGGGATCCATCCAGCCAATTTCCATACCTTTCCAAGCTTTTTGAGACGATGAGAGATGGTTGAAGGGTCCACATTGAATCTGTCTGCCAGCATTCAAGTTGTCAAGCTTTCGTCCCATTCCACGGCTGCCAAAAGTGCATGCTTGGTCGTCGAAATCTGATAGTGGACCTCTTCCCGGCTTATCTTCCAGGTTAGTGTCGCCAGATTTGAAACGGGCAAACCATTCGTTGCATCGACATTCGCTGATTGTGCCCTCACCGAAAAGATCGATTATGAGTATGATTATGGACACTCCTTTTTTATAACCTAAGTGTAGAAGGATATTTTCCTTCATAAATTTATAAAATATTGTAAATTTTTATTAAAATATATAGCACGTCAAAAGAAACACCTAATAATTAAACTGATCCAAGAAACGACGGATAAAAACTGATCGACTGATGCACTAACCAAATACAATTTTTCACAAAATTTCCTTATCGATGGATCACATACAACCCCTCCAAAAGCCAAGGCTTTAATCTTCTCTACCCCATATCGTTTTTGAATAAAAATATTTGCACCGATTCAAACCAACCCTTTTCTCTTTTTCCCAATTCAGAAACAGGAAGAAAAAACATGCCCAATTCTACAGGAACGACGTCTCGGAAAACAACAGGGGTAAACAACAGGGATTTAGCACAAATGGATAAATGCGGTTGAGGTTTGAAAGCCTGGTTCGATTCCAGGTTTTGTTTCATGTTGCCTTCCATCCCCCTCTCCCTATCCGGAGAGAAAAAAAACTGGAAAAATCCATACTTTCCATCTTGCCGCTCCAAGATAAGGGGGAAATCGGAAAAAAACTGGAAGTGATGCCCTGCTATTTTTCCTGGAGAGCATGGGACCCTGGAGGAATATTCCCTTAAATTCTCAGTTTAGCGAAACGACGGAGTCATTCTACACGGAAAGAAAAGGGTTTTTTATGTGTGTGTGTTTTTTTTTTATTTGCACCGTTATTATCATTACTTTTTCCATTGTTTATTCTTGTGCGGGAAAAATATCCCGGTCATAAATTTCGGCGGTATTTTCAATATGCACAGTATCTGCTCTTTCACAATTCCGCGGAGATTAGGAGGGTGATATTAAAAATATTATTTATTAGGAAATAAATTCGGGTTGCGTAATATGCGATGATCAGATTAAAGTTTGTGTAGATGAGTTTTGGTTAAAAAAATTCTTCATCTTAAATTCATGCTGTTGAATTGCAGTATATTCTCCTTTTAAGCCGTAGAAAATAATTAATTTTTTTATCACAAATAAAAATATGATGCGCATCATCATCATCATAAGTGGCGCAACAGACCCAAGGTTAAGCATGGCCGCCTGCCTACTGACTAATTTCGAGGCAAGAGATGCAGTTTTTAACTTGGTAGAGTGCTCAATTCTACATCCAACGCTCTACAGATATATTAGACCGGGACCTACGGTTTAAAATGGATTCCGAACCACTACAACATCCATGTCACCGTCGGAGCTCAAACCCAAAACTTGTGATGCCGAGCTCCAGAAAGCTAATAATGTACAGCGGCCTGGTGGACAATTGGCTAGTGCTCTGGCCTTTCGTAACCACGGACTCCAGGTTCGAACCTGGCGTGGGCATCGATGTTTGTAAATGGTTCGGAATCCACTTTAAACTGTAGGTACCTGTCTGCATAGCCCTAGTGTGCACAAATGACCGTAGAGCGACAAACCAAATCTACTAAGAATGCATGTCATCATCGTCATCATCACAGGTTCAAACAGCCCTATGGTGGTACAAGGCCGTCTTTCTACACTGTCAATTTTCGAGATAGGAGACAATCTTTTTACGGAGTGGGTTTCTCTGTACGCCCATAGCTCTACAGATATATTAGACCGTGACCTACGGTTTAAAGTGCATTTCGAACCACTACAAACATCCATGGCAGCGCCTGATCTCGAACCCGAAACCTATGGCACCAAGAGCCATAGCGCTGGTCGTTCGTCCATGAGGCTTAATAATGTACTTTTTAATTCAGAAGACATATTTATTTTTCTGATATACAAGTAAAAAGAGCTCTAATATAGCATCGTTTTGTTTTGAATAAATGTATATTTGCAATGATATTAAAAAATGCAAATTAAAAAAATTTTATATTTAGTGTTTATTGTTACTTTTTACACAACACATCTATATTTCGTACAGTGCTTTTAGCAAAAGAGGTAAATAGGAGTAAAATATGGTTTTCAAGATACATATGAAGGCCTTTTTTATATTTGGTGTATATAATATGTCATTTAAATGTGAAAATACTATGCATCTGTATATAATTATAATGCGACATTTACAAAGGAAAAGTGCAATTTAGTTACCAAATATCTGTAAATGTATATATGATGATCAGGTTAAAGTTTTTGTAGATGAGTTTCTGTGTAATGAGGTCTGGTTAAAAAAATTCTTCATCTTAAATGTATGCAGTTGAATTACAAGGGGTTATCAAAATAATGGAAGCACCATAGATTTATAAAGAATCCTTTATTAGTATGGTTAGGACCGCCTTTGGCATGTAATGCAGCTTGGATTCGCCTAGGAATCGATTCATACTAGGTGTGTAGAATATACTGTGTCTGAATAGTGTTTAGAGGAATATTGTACCGTTCTTCATGGACATATTGTGAAAGTTCAGGGGAGAGATGCCAGTGGAGGATATCGATTCCGTACTGAACACTCTAGAATAGATCATGACGGTGCAATAATATTGAGGTCGGGTGACTGTGCTGGCTAAATTAGATGTGTGTATGCTATCATGACTTTTGACACCGTACCTCTAGAAACGTCTAAAAGATGGGATGCTTCGATTACATTTGCAATTTGGCTACTTTGAATATCTGAAAGGTTCGACATTTAGCGCGTTTGAAATAAATATAAGACTTACAGAACAACAATAAAGCTAACACACACTACCAGAATGTATACATTTATATTTTTAAAAACTGTTAGCTATTATTGTATTTTAATGCCTCCGATGCGCATTCAAAAATGTCACTTTTATTCACAGTTATTTCCATTATTTTGATAATCCACTATATATTCTCCTTTTAAGTCGTAGAAAATTATTACATTTTTTTTTTTAGTCACAAATAAAACCATAATGCACATATTTAACTTAATTCAGATAGCAGTAATTAATTAGTTAAAAGATCTCTTATGTACTTTCGATTTGTTTTTAATAAACGCATATTTAAAATGAAGAGGTAATCTATTCCGCAGGTTCCGGGTTTGAGTCAAAACGATGCCATGGTTGCTTGTAGTGGTTCGGAATCCATTTTAAACCGTAGTTTCCTGTCTAATAGGATCGTAGAGCGTTGTAGAGGTATTGTTACACGCGTCCGTAAGTAGTTTTTCAAGCTACACGCACCCCCTGGATAGAGCAAAGTGAATAACGTCTGTGCAGCGCTTGCCTTGAGGCATCCAAAACAACTGTCTAAGTTTTTGCCACTTGCATTAGAACAAAAAAAACTGCTGCAACCTATAATTCACGGTCTGGCACATACAATTTTCGACAAAACTTCCTTATTGATGGCTCACATACTCTCCTCCGAAAGCCAAGGCTGTAATCTTCGCTATCCCATATCGTTTTGGAATACAAAAATGTTTACCAATTCAAATCCCCCCTTTACTCTTTCTCCCGACTCATAAACAGGAAAAAAAACCTGCGCTTAATTCTGCAGGAATGACGTCCCGGAAAAATAACAGGGGTAAACAACAGGGATTTAGCACAAATGGATAACTGCGGTTGAGGTTGGAAAGCCCGGTTCCATTCCAGGTTTTGTTTCATATCGCTTTTCACCCCCCCCTTTTCCCTCTCCGGAGAAAAAAAACTGGAAAAATACGTACTTTCTATCTTGCCACTCGAAGATAAAGGAAAAAACGGGAAAAAACTGGAAGTGTTGCCTTGCAATTTTTCCCGGAGAGCATGGGACCCTGGAGGAATATTCCCATAAATTCTCAGTTTACCGAAACGACGGTCTCATTCTACACGGAAAGAAAAGATTATTCTTTTTTTGTTTGTGTTCTTCTTTTTTACATGCACCGTTATTATCCTTTCTTTTTCATTGTTTATTCTTGTGTGGGAAAAATATCCGGGTCTTAAATTTCGGCGGTGTTTTCAATTTGCACAGTATCTGCTTTTTCACAATTCAGCGGAGATTAGGAGGGTGATATTAAAAATATTATTTATTAGGAAATAAATTCGGGTGGCGTAATATGCGATGATCAGATTAAAGTTGTTGTAGATGAGTTTGGGTGTAATGAGGTTTTTTAAAAAATTCATCTTAAATTTTTGCAGTTAAATTACAGGGGGTTATCGAAATAATGGAAACACCATACAGTTATAAAAAATCCTTTATTAGTATGGTGTATTACCGCCTTTGGCATGTAATACAACTTGGATTCGTCTAGGAATAGATTCATACCAGTGCCGAATAGTGTTTTGAGGAATATTCTACCATTCTTCATGGAGATATTGTAAAAGTTCAGGGAGAGATGCCGATGGAAGATATCGATTTAGTATTGAACGCTCTAAAATAGACCATAACGGTTCAATGATATTGAGGTCGGGTGACCTTGAAGGCCAAGGTAGATGTGTGTATTCTATCATGACTTTAGACAACGTGCCTCTGAAAACGTCTAACAGTTAGGATGTTTCGATTGCACTTGCTCCAGTTAGACGGGCTCCTACAATGAGGCCTCTTTGAAAATCTGAAAGGTCCGACATTTGACGGGTTAGAAATTAATCCAAGACTTACAGAACTTCAATAAAGCTACCACATACTACCAGAAGATATACATTTCTATTTTTGAAAAAAAATGGCAGCTATTATTATATTTTAATGCTTACGAAGCGCATTCAAAAATGTCACTTTTATTCACAGGTGTTTCCATTATTTTGATAACCCCCTGTATATCCTCCTTTTAAGTCGTAGAAAATAATTTAAATTTTTTGTCAGAAATAAAAATATAATATACATATTTAAATTAATTCAGATAGCATATTTATTTTGTCTGATATATTAGTTAAAACAGCTCTTGTATAGCTTTGTTTTGTTTTTAATAAATGCATATTTGCAATAGAGTGGGGGAGACGCTCGATGTTGCAGGTTTCGGGTTTGAGTCAAAGTGGTGCCATGATATCCACTTTAAACTGTAGGTTACGGACTAATATTCCTGTAGAGCGTAAGCGTAGGAAGCATTTTTAGGGACCTGATGGCCGAGTGACTAGCTCTCTGCCTCTCGGCGTCACAGGTTCCGTGTTCGAGTCGACGATGCCATGGTTGTTTGTAATGGTTCGGAATCCACTTTAAACCGTAGTTTCTGGGCTAATAGGATCGTTGACCGTTGCGGTGGTATTGTTACTCCGCATCCAAAGCAGTTCTTCAAGCTACACACTCCTTTTGGGTATTGCTAAGTGAGTAACGTCGGTGCAACAAGGTGCCTTAAGGCATCAAAGACAAATGTCTAAGTGTTTACCAGCTGCATTAGAACAAAAAAAACTGTTGCAGTCTATATTCCACGGTCTGACACATGCAATTTTCGACAAAACATCCGTATCGATGGATCAGTTACACCTCTCCAAAAGTCAAGCCTTTAATCTGTAATATCCCATATCGTTTTTGAATAAAAATATTTCCCCCTTTACTCTTTTCCCAACTCAAAAACAGGACAAAAAAACCGTGCCCAATTCTACGGAATTCTACAGCAATGACGTCCTGGAAAACAACATCGGTAAATAACCGGGATTTAGCACAAATGGATAAATGCGGTTAGGGTTTGAAAGCCTGGTTCGATTCCAGGTTTGTTTCATATCGCTTTTCATACCCCCTCTCCCTCCTCGGAGTGAAAAACTGGAAAAATCCATACTTTCCATCTTGCCGCTCCAAGATAAAGGAAAACGGGAAAAAAACTGGAAGTGGTTCCCTGCTATTGTTCCCGGAGTGCCTGGGCCCCTAGAGGAATATTCGCATAAATTCTCAGTTTACAGAAACGACGGACTCATTCTACACGGAAAGAAAAGATTATTCTTTTTTTGTTTGTGTTCTTTTTGTTTATATGCACTGTTATTATCATTTTTTTCATTATTTATTCTTGTGCGAGAGAAATATCCTAGTAATAAATTTCGGCGGTATTTTCAATTTGCACAGTATCTGCTTTTTCACAATTCCGCGGAGATTAGGAGGGTGGTATTAAAAATATTATTTATTAGGAAATAAATTCGGGTGGCGTAACATGCGATGATCAGATTAAAGTTTCTGCAGATGAGTTTTGGTGTAATGAAGATTGGTTAAAAAATTCTTCATCTTAAATTTATGCAGTGCTTCATCTTAAATTAAAGTGGATTCTGAACCACTATAAACATCCATGTCACTGTGGGACTCGAACGCAAAACCGAGCTCCAGAGCGCTAATACTGTACAGCGGTCTGGTGGACAATTGGCTGGCGTTCTGGTCTTTGGTACCACAGACTTCAGGTTTGAATACTGGCGTGGGTATGGACGTTTGTGAGTTTTCGAAATCTACTTTAAACTGTAAGTCCCTGCCTGCTTAGCCCTCGTTAGCCCTATGGTGGTCCAAGGCCGTCTGCCTACTGGCCCGGTATAATATATCTGTAGGCCAACTCTCTACAGAAATATTATACCGGGATCAACGATTTAAAGTGGATTCGAATCACTACAAACATCCATGGCACTTCCTCGACTCGAACTTGAAACCTATGGCACCGAACTGCATAGCACTAGTCCCTCAGCCATCAGGCCTAAAAGTATAAATCGATCCTTAGATACTATTTTTAAGGAAACTGAAATAACCTGTTTATTTTAAAAGCCAGACTATTCAAAATAAACTACAGCAAACGTTGCAGGATATTGATCAATTATTAGATATATAATCGCCATTAACATATGTTTTAAAACACATAAATAAAATCACGTGAAAGTCAGTGTTTATTTCGAATAGAAATTTTTGAAGTGTAAGTCTATCGTGTTGTACTAGGAGATTAATCTGTTTCAAGTAATTATTTATACTCTTATTTATTTTTTATTGTATAGCTTCAGTTTTTGGAGAAGCGCCTCTAACCAGGACAACATCATAATAAAATTGTTTTTCTTAAAAATTTAAAAACAAATCACCTTCTTAGTTTGCGTATGTATAGTATAACTTTATTTTTCAAATTGGAGCCTGATGGCCGAGTGTCTCTGGCGCTTGGTACCACAGGTTTCGGGTTCGAGTCCCGCCGGTGATATGGATGCTTGTAGTCGTTCAGAATCCACTTTAAATCGTAGGTCCGGCTAATACAATCTCAAAACGTTGCGTGTGTATTGTTATTGCAACCGTAGCATATCTTCAAGTTACACGTGCCCGCTAGGTAGGGCTAAATGAGTAACGTCGGTGCAGCCCTTGTGTATGGCATAAGGATAACTGTCTCTGCATTGCCAGCTGCATTAGGAAAAAAAAAAAAATATTTTTCACATTTTTATTCATTTGTAGTGTTAACTTTATATAAAATTGAGAGAAACAGAAATAAATAAAATTTAGGAGGAGAAATAAATATTTAATTTAGATTTTTTATTTGATTGCCAAAAAATGATTTAACATAGCAAAGAATCATTAATATGTTCATATTTCTATTCCGCGGAAAAAAAAAAATACTTTATGTTTACATTTATGACATAAAAAGTTAGTTTTAGTGAAATAATTTAGGATAACCAAAAAATTATAGCTTAATGAATGCTAGAACATTTGTAGCCAAACACTAAAAATAAAACATTGGAATTATCATTTTTTATTGATCTTATTCATAATCAAATTGCATACACACATTAAAGCTTTTGTTGCTCTGACTAATTTTCAATATACGGTAGCGTTGGCCTACCCATGAGTAGGATGGATGGATGGAAAAGGGGCAGCTTTTGTTGTGGTGTACACATAGGTAGAAATCTGAATTGGCTCTGAGTCACTGAAGAAGGCGGAAAGTGGAGGACTTAAAGGGAGCTACACACAGAAAACTCCCATCAGGTAGCCCAACTAATGAGGCAATTACTACAAAAATGAAGTAGTAACATCACAAACACCACTTAGAATCTCAAACATCACTAACACAGTTGAGTCCATTTTTTTTTTTTTTCCTTATCCGACTTGAAGACAACAACATCTAGACCCGTCTGGACTCATGGAAATGAAGAGCAGCTTTAGTTGTGATGGAGCCTCGGTAGGTAGAAGACTGATTTGTCTATGCGACGCTAAAGAAGCAAGGGCAATGCCTTCCGGGATTTGTTTTAGGGGAATTACCTCGTATTTGCGTATCGTATGGCAGAAACCCCGGAAAACTCCCACCAGGTAGTCTGACGAATGAGGCAAGATGCTATACATCACAAACGCCATCGAACCACCTCGATTTTGAAACAATATCGACACCAGCGCCGCCAGAGGATTGAACATCAACCCTAATGCTGAATATCTTCTGTCTTGAAATCTGCCAGTAGGCAGACTGCTTCGGCCCACCATGGGACTGTTGCGCCCATGATGATGATGTACAGATACAATGCATGTCTGCGATCAAAAGAAATAAAATCAACTTTTCAAAAGCTAATTGTTCTAATAAAATTTTTTGATCCATACACTCCAAAAATATGCTTTAATATTTAAAAAGCAAATATGATTTAAAATATTATGTAAATTTAAACAATGATATCAACAATAAATTATGTGGGCCATTTTAAATGACTTTTGTTAATAATATTTAAATAATATTTAATTTCACAATTATCCATTTAATATTCAAGATTCTTGTCTGAAACTAATAAATCGCAATATAATTTGTAATTAATTTTCTTGAAAACTTACTTTTCTACGATTCCGTTTATGTAAATTAAAACTGTCCTGTAACTGGATTAAGCTCCTTAAATATGTAGCCTGGAATATCCTTTTCTTTAACGGGAAGAAAAGATGAATCCCAAGATGCAGTATTTAGAGATGTTCGTACCAAATCGTTATGGCTTGGGTTTGGTTTGTCGCTGTACGGTCATCTTCTACACACGAGGGCTAAACAGACTGAGACTAAAGTTTAAAGTGGATTTTGAACCTCTCACACATATGCATACCACGAAAGGATTCGAACCTGAAGCACCAAAGGCCAGAGCGGTAACCACTTGGCAACCAGGGCGCAAATCGTTATGATAGAATATTTTTTTAATATTGTATATTTATTATGCATAATTATTAGGATTTCTTTTTAATCTCATAATATGTTGTTGTTCTAATGCAGCTGGCAATACTGAGACAATTAATATTTATGTCATAAACAAGGGCTGTACCTCTTTTACTCATTCAGCACTACCCAGGGGCACGTGTAGCTTGAAGATATACTACAGACGTGAGTCACACTACCCCACAAAGCTCTACGATCCAAAGCTCTACGACAGGGATCTACGGTACCAGGATTCCGAACCACTACAAACATCTATGGCAAAGCCAGGACTCGAACCCGAAACCTGTGGTACAAGACACTCGGCCATCAGGCCCCATTATTTCATATTTTTGTTTAATATTATTCAACAAGAAAATAAATTAAAGAAATAATTAGTTTATTAATTATTCTAATAAGTTGCCTCTTCATATTTTAATTTAATAAATTATAACATAAAACACTTTAAGAATACGACATGGCATTTTGTGTTTTATCAATAAAATTAAAAACTTTATTTAAATATTTTTTTCAATATTATATATATATATACTACTGTGCCCAAAAAGTAAGACCGATTAATTTTTTTAAAATACTCTTTTATTTATTCTTCCAAATTTATTTCATCGCATTCAAAGTAATCCCATCCAGACGCAATGGACTTATGCCAACTTTATTTCCAATCCTCAATGCAGGATATACAGTCATAGACTTCAGCTATAAGTTACGAAGAATCCATGCAGTGTGAGCTGGCGCATTCAGTATTTTCGGTACCAATCGAGATTTGACGCGTTTGAGTCCCAAAATGGAATTGGCCGATCCTTTTGAAATTCCAACATCATCAGCAAGGTCTCTAATTGTAAATCGATGGTTTGTAAGCACCAAACCTTTAATTTTTTTGGACGTGAGCTTCGTTGGTTGAGGTAGATGGTCGACCAGAGGGCTCTTCGTCTTCAACGCGTTCTCTGCCTTTTTTTTTAACTGTTTATACCACTTCTAAGCATTTCTTTCCGATATAGGAATGTTCGCCGAATGCCTTCTGCAACATTCTTTACGTTTCCGCAAACAAAATTGAATGCCATTTCTTTGATCAATGAATTCAGACATTTAAAAATCGCTGGAGCAATTTTAGCGTCTCACGAAGCCAAGCGCAACTCAAACACTAACGAATATTTTGACATCAAATTTCCATCAGATGTCAAGGACAGTGCCAACAACCTAAAAAGAAAAAAATTGAAATTCTATAAGCCCCGGGAATTTTAAATTGGAAATAGGTCTTACTTTTTGAACAAACTAGTATATATATATATATATTGAACTTTATATTTTATTTTTTTCACTTTCCAATTTTTATCTAAACGAACTTGAATAATCCGAACGTAATTGCATCATCAGACATAAAAATCTACGCTTTGGCTATAAAACTTGGGGGCGATAAAGCGCCAAGTGTGCCATTCCCGCCACCGAATTCCCTAAATGTCCTGTGAGCGACTGATGCCAGTTGGGTTGAATAATAAATAGAGAGAAGAATCTCTCGGCCAAAACTTTCCGATATTTTTCTTCGTGGCGTGGGGAAAAAGGAGAGTTCTTTGGGGCCTTATCTTCCCCAAAACTTCCCTCTCCCCCACCCCTACGAACGAGATGATGACGATGAACGGCTCCCAGATGAATCGATATATTTCGCAGTTCCAAATCAGATGGATGAAATGGGGCTGGGCTCTAGTGCGCACGCCGGCACCATTGTGCAAGAGCATAGTTTCTTTGTGGCAAGATCTATTCATAATGTATTATTTGGGCTGCCTTTTTTTTTTGCTTTTGAGTAAGAAAATATGTTTAGAAATGGGCTTTTGGGCATTTTTTTTTTTTTTTTTTTTTTTGATGGGAATAAAATCTATATTGACAGTTTAGAGGAAAAAGTGGATTCCGTAAAATTGTTTATATCTGTAACTACTGAGAATATTTTTTTTTTTTTTTTTTTGCATGTGTTTTTGTTTTTATACAAAATTAAATTTATTTTAATTTTACTTAAATTAAGGGGCCTGAATGGCCGAGTGTCTAGCGCTCTGATGTTGGTACCATAGGTTTCGGGTTCGAGTCCCGGCTGGGTCATGGATGTTTGTAGCGGTTTGGAATCCACTTTAAACCGTAACTAGTTTCCGGTCTAACCCGATCGTAGAGCATTGTGGAGAGTGACATATTAATTTATAATTTTATTAAATAAATAATTCTCTTTTAAAAAAAAAGGGCATTTAATTATCTATTTTGCTTATTAACTCAAAGGGCCTGAGACCACCGCTATGTTTCAACATTTTTACAAAGAATTAGCTACTCGGCCAAGGTTATAATCTACAATAACCAGTGACATATTAAATAGGAAAAAACAAACTGTTAATATATAATGTTTAGGGGAGCCTGAATGGTCGAGTGGCTAGCCCTCTGGCGTTCGGTACCACAGGTTTCGGTTCTAGTCCCGGCGATGCCATGGATGTTTGTAGTGGTTCGGAATCCACTTTAAACCGTAGGTCCCGGTCCTAATAGGATCGTAGAGCGTTGCGGGGGCATTGTTACTCAGCGTCCGTATCTTCAAGTTACACGCGCCCCCTGGGTAATGCAATGTGAGTACCGTCTGTGCAAAGTTTACCTTAAGGCATCCAAGACCAAGCTGTCTAAGTGTTTGCCAGCTGCATTGGAACAAAAAAAAATATATATAGTGATTAGGGTTTTAGTTTTGTTCCTTCGCATTCCATATATACTCCTTTGATTCATGAAATTCATTTTAACTTTACTTAAATTAAAGTTTTCCGTTTAAAAAACAATAGCTGAAGTAATTGGCAATCTATCTATATGATGAATTGATTTTTTCAGAAATTCACCAATTTAATGTGCAATTCAACAGTTGATTTAAATCTTTATTTGAATAATTATTTGAAACTTAAATCTTTATTTGAATAATTATTTGAAACTTAAATCTTTATTTGAATATTTGAAACTTAAATTTGAATAATTATTTGAAACTTAAATCTTTATTTGAATAATTATTTGAAACTTAAATCTTTATTTGAATAATTATTTGAAACTTAAATCTTTATTTGAATAATTATTTGAAACTTAAATCTTTATTTGAATAATTATTTGAAACTTAAATCTTTATTTGAATAATTATTTGAAACTTAAATATTTATTTGAATAATTATTTGAAACTTAAATCTTTATTTGAATAATTAAATCTCTATTTGAAACTTAAATCTTTATTTGAATTTACCTGCTAACATCCCATCCCCTCTTCAACCTCACAAGAAAAAAATGGATTTGCTTTTTCTATCCACTTTTCATTTTTAAACTAAATGTTCTGCACCCTTCAATTTTTGTAAAATTTATTTTCTTATTAATATTATAGAATAATATAACATCTGCATAATTAAATATTATAATATCAATATTGCATGATTAAAATTAGAGCTTCCATGATAATATCTTTTGATTTAGATCACTTGTTCCCAAAGTGGGCGATACTGCCCCCTAGGGGGCAATGGAACATTCAAGGGGAGCGATAGTGGCCTCGAATGTTTTAAGGGGGAGTGGGCGTTTAATAAAAATAAAGGGCAGTGAAAGCATAAAGAAGGAAAAAAAAAATTTTTTTAGAAAAACTATTCATACATTTTTCATTTGTGTAAAACTTGCAACAGCAGATGTCTACAGTTTATTCTGGATTATGGCTATAATACAAATTTCCGTTATTTTAATTGTATGTGTGATGTTAGTATGGTGGGCCTGAATGGCAGAGTGGTTAGAGCTCTGGCGTTCGGTACCACAGGTTTCGGGTTCGAGTCCGGCGGTGCCATGGATGTTTGTAGTGGTTCGGAACCCACTGTAAAACATAGGTCCCGGTCTAATGGAATCGTAGAGAGTTGCGGGGTAATATTACTCAGAGTCCGTGGCTTATCTTTCAAGCTACAAGCTCCCCTGGGTAATGCAAAGTGAGTAACGTCTGTGCAGCGCTTGCCTTAAGGCATCCAAGACAACTGTCTAAGAGTTTGCCAGCTGCATTAGAACGAAAAAAATGTTAGTATGGTTGATTTTATTAATTCAAGTTTCAAGATGCTTCACTTATACTATATTTATTATGTTTTAAGACGTGGGTAGGCATGCAGATGATAAAAACGCAGTTTATTTTTATATTTTCTTCCAACAGGGTTTGGTTTGTCGCTCTACGATCATCTTATGCACACTTTAGGCTAAACAGAACATGCAGTTTGTGGATTCCGAATCACTAGAAACATCCATAGCCGGGACTGAACCCGAAACCTGTGGTTTACTCGGCCATTCAAGCCCCTCTTCCAACAGAGAGATGTAACGAAAAATGTAGCTGAATTTTGTCTATTTGTTTATCAAGTGTTTGTTTTTGGTAAATGTCGTGTTTATTTTGTGTGTAAAAATAAAAGCTGTGGTTAATTCAGCATGATGAATAACACTGGGATGCACTTAGATGACTCCGAATCCCATAATCGCAAATGCTTTCTTGACGAGCAACTGCAGGCACGGGATTTTAGAATCTTCATTCCGCACTGACGAAGCAGTGTAGTAAGATGAAAGATGATAAACTCGTGGATATGCATCTGCATCTGCACAATGCAATGGGGAGACGTGCAACAATATATGATAAAACACAACTCATAACTACAGCCTCTTTGGACATATGCACCAGGGATTTTTGAGAGGTCCTTTATAAAGAGCCTTCATCTGCCATGAACGAACAATAGAACATCGAACATAGAGTCTGTTAATCAAATTCGAGTAAGCGAGCTATAACATTGACGGATTTCTTCAGATGCAGCTGCAAAATTTTGGCAATTTCTCTCAAGAAAGGTGTGTGCCCTCCCCTCCTCTTTCCGCCAAAAGGAATTAAATAATAAGTCATTAATTTAATAAAATAATTCATACTTGTAATGCATAGTAGAAGATGCAACAAAAACAAGTAATATATTAAGTCAATTCCTACTTTTTTTTTCATTCTATTGCAGAAGACCTTTATAAATAATTTTCATTTATTTTTTAAGTTTATCTGCCATCTCTTGGTAGATACATGCAACTTAAATCTAAAAAAAAACTAAAATTAATGAATTAAATTTAATTGCTGAATTAATATTTGAAAATATTTTATTAACACAGTGTCATCCAACAAGTTCAAAAAAATGCAGAACTTGAGTGGATGAATCAAAAGTGTTTTATGAACGATTGAAAATTTGAACAAGATATAGATAGGGAGAGTGTGAACTAATAGAAGGAATTGAAAAAGGAAAGGAAGTCATAAAGATGAGAGCGACTTTTTTGACATTAAAAAACGGTTTGAATTGATTAGAGAGGGCCAATGCTGAGGTAATTGTTTCCCCAGGTTTGATAGTTGTTTGTTGTTAAAAATTGTTTAATTTTGTACATTTCATTTTTTTTATTAGCAGGACAACGTATGCGAAGTTCTGCTAATAAGTATATAAACTTGAAACGGTGACATCCCGTATACGTTCCAGCAACATACCCTAATCCGCTTCCATAATCATAATCCGATACCTTTACCAGGAATCTTTTATAAATGATTTATTCATCATTCTCCAAAGCCTGTGCGCGACGGACAAGGCTTTAGAACGGGGCTTTATTCCATATCATTCCCCTGATACCCGTGAGAAAAAATGAATGCACGATTTCCCCCCTTCCGCGGTGCTTTTTCTGCCGAACCCTGTAAATGTCACTAATACGTTTCGGGGAAAATTCCACGAGCACAAAGCGTGCGGCCCTTTTTTAGTAACACGTGTCGCGTGAGCCTTTTCATGCCGCGTTAGAGAAGCGTGCGAAATGAGGGAATGAAGGTGGATTAGGCGAGAGGTTGAGTTCTCTTCGGTTGGTTTTTCGGAAATTTGAAAATTTTTATTGAACAGAAATGAATGAATGATCCCGGAAGAAGATATTGTATATCTTGCAATGCAGAGGTTGTTAAATATCTTATGGATTACTTCATGAAGGTATCTTTAATGTCTGGATTACTAATTTTTGATGTCTGGCTGAATCATTTAAAATTTAGCTTAATGACAATTAAAACATAGGCAGCTAACCTTTCTTTTGACAAACTAATATGAAACTAGTTAGAAAGTGTCAAAACTTTTTTTCTCTTTTCTTTTCTCCACACTTTTTCTGTATTCAGGGCTATGTAACCCTCTACCAGTTAGAAAGGGAAGGGCGGAGCTTTTTGTATTTTTGAATACCACTGACAGTCCACCGATGGGTATAGAGGAAAACTTTAGAGAGTAACTGCCCCACAATTACCCCTTAAAAGTCCGTAAAAACTCTAAAGGGTGCACCCTAAAAGTCAGTAAGTCCAGTTTGAATGTCGCATCGGAGAAACCTCAGAAAATACCCACCACACAGCCAAACCATCGATGAAAAACGGTATTACATACACTGTCACTATAGCCATCGAGTTTTCTATTTTACCCGACTCGTAACCTAGTGGCAACATACTCAGATACCGTGCAGGAGGAATGAGGTTCAAATTCGTGGGGCCATGGTTGTAGCTTTTAGAAATGATGACACTAGATGGCGATTGTGACAATTCCGAGGTTTTTCCCATATGACATTATAATTGCGACGAAGTTACCCTTAAACGTCCTCCTGGAAGGCACTGTCCCCCCCCTCAACCATCGGTAAGCTATTCGTAGTATTTACCCTTACTTTTCACACTGATAGGGAGCTACATAGCCCAAGAAATACAGGGTTTACCGATGGCCGAGTGACTAGCTCTCTTGCACTTTGTGCCATAGATTTCGGGTTACAGTCCCGGCGGGGCCATGGATGCTTGTAGTGGTTCGGAATCCACTTTAAACTGTAAGTGCCGGTCTAATATGAATGTAGGACGACGTGGGGATGACAATGATATACAATAAAGAGAAAAACTGAAATTTCACGTTTCGGAATCTGTCAATAGGCAGAAGACCTTGGCATGGAGCTATTGCGCCATTGATGAAAAAAAAGTAGATTATAAAATTACCATGGAGCAATTATTTTAATTAATAGCTTGTAAAAATTCCTTGCGCATATATATAACATCATCTTTTGTTATCAATTTAGTTTTAAACAATAGCGAAAGGAATTTATTGAATACTGTCACCTAAATTTTGTGTACAATTAATGGTGAATTATTTTATTGACTATTTTATAGCTTTTCATCATCATCATCAGAGGCGCACCAGCTCCATGTTGGACAGAACCATGTTGGACCCATCTGCCTATTAGCAGATTTCTCAACAGGAGGTGTTGTCTTTTTACGGGGTAGGGTTATTAGCCCTACGACTAGAACAGGCAAGAAACTTACAGTTTTAAGGCAGAAACTTACTGTTTAAAGTGCATTCTGAACCACTACAAATATCCATGGCACCACCGGGATTCGAACCAGAAACCTGTGGCACCGAGCGCCAGAGAACTACTCACTCGGTCATCAGGCCTTTATTACTTTTACTGACGATATTTCAGAATTTAATATATTATATTATATTATATTATATTATATTATATTATATTATATTATATTATATTATATTATAATATATTATATTATATTATATTATATTATTTTATTTTTATATCAGCGAAAATATATTATATTTAATCAGTAACGAAAACATTTGTAAAATTATTTAGACAAAAATTCAAATAATAAATCATTTTGAACTTTCGTTAAAAAAGATACATTTTTGCTATTGTTTATTCATCTATTATCATAATTAGCATGTTAGAGCACAGATGCTATATGTGATAGTTCAATGAATGACTGCCAGGCGGCGCACTCATGCACATTGAGTCCTGTAATTTTGATGGGCAGTGGGGTATTAAATCAGATATGAGTGCGCCCCGAAATGGGACTCCATAATTAAAGACTGAACTTAGTCTAATTAACTAAGGGAATATGATTTATAATGTCGCATTGTCGATACTATGAATTGCATACATTCTATAACCGTTGTTAAAATGCTATTTACTCGTGATTTTATTAATGTGAAATATTTTTTGCTGCTCTTAAAAAAATAATACATGCTTTCTTGGTTATGTAAATTTTTGTGAAGATTTTTGCTATATGTAATATAACTGTTTTGTCCGTAAATCCCGTATTACTCAGTGCTAAATTATTTATTTTTCGTTTCAATATTCTGCAATTGATATTTTTGATTTAATACATGACTGAATACAGTAAATTGATTTAGTAGAATAAGGAATTTAGGGACCTGATGGCCGAGTGGCTAGCACTAAGCGGTTCGGGGCCATAGTGTTCGAGTCCTGGCGGTGCTATAGATGTTTGTAGTGGTTCGGAAACCATTTTAAACTGTAGGTCGCAGTCTACGATGACTGTAGAGCGTTGGGCGTAGGGCTAAGAATTCTACACAGCAAACAGAAAACATCTCCTGTTTCGAAAGGGGCCTGAATGGCAGAGTGGCTAGCGCTCGGTACCACCGGTCTCGGGTTCGATTCTCGGCAGTGCCATGGATGTTTGTAGTGGTTCGGAATCCACTTTAAACTGTAGGTCCCGGTCTGTTTAGCCTAAAGTGTGCACAAGATGACCGTAGAGCGACAAACCAAACCTGTTTCGAAATCTGCCAGTAGGCAGACGACTTTGCTCCCACTAAAGGGCTTGGTTCCTTATTCTTGGTATCACAGATGTCGGGTTCGAGTCTCGGCGGTCCATAAATTTTTATAGTGGTTCAAAATCCACTTTAAACCGTAGGTCACTGTTTAATATGATCGCAGAGCGTTGTGGGGGTAGTGTTACTCGCGTCCGTAGCATATCTTTAAGCTACACGTGCCCCCTGTGTAGTGCTAAATGAGTAACATCGGTGCAACACTTGCTTATGGCATAAAGGTAATTGACTAAGTATTTGCCAGCTGCATTAGGAAAAAAAAAAAAAAGAAAAATATATTGATTCGCATAGAAGAATTTCCCTAAATGTTTCTTATAGGATTTACAAATGTTTCTGAATATTATTCTGTATATTATAATCTTTCTTATTCCTATGCCTGTAAGTGAACTTCAAACCATCAAGAAAAGCACAAAATGGAATAAAGAAGAATATTTTGCTTATATATGAATATTATCCATACCTTAACTCTAATAAACAAAATGTACTTTAAACAGTCTATCATATTTGTATAACAAAAATCACCATAAAAGAAACAAATCTTCATCACGACGCTTATTATTACAAAAACATGCAGTTCTTAAGAACCTCCATCGCTCTAAATCTGTATACACCAAGAGGGAAAATATCTCAAACTTATACCCATATCACAATAGCATAAGATTCTTATGCATAATCCATATCCACTAGACGAGACAGAGCAATCCAGATAAAACAAAGAAAACACCGTGAGGGTCTGGCTTCTGCAGGGGGAGGGGGTGGAATACCTTAATCACCCCCCTTCCATCGGAATCCATAAATAAATACCCCAGCCACCCGTCTGTAATGCCAAAACTCATTTCTAATGGATGCATCAATATTGAAGCGACGATCACCAGATGGCGCGGGTATCGTGTTCGTCGCGTCCTTACTAATGGAGATAAGTTGGGTTCCATCCGCGGTATTGACACACATTTGATCTAGATTTCCAACCCCCACCACCCATCCCTCCCCACAACCCCAACATTAGAACGTAACTTTTTGTAACTGTAACCGATTCTTACTTTTTTTTTAGAAATGTCATGTTGCATAATAATAAATATGCGGAGGATTTAAAAGAATTCCTGGATTGATTGGAGGGATTATTATTTTTTTATTTTTGCTTAAAAATATTTGTTATACTATAAAAGTTTTTTTTGATAGAATGATCTTAAATTTTTAACCTAAAACAATTGATCATTTTTCCTAAACCTTATGGTTTAATAAAAATGGAATCAATTATAATTGGTATAATCCTTACGGATTTATTACCAATCTGGTAAAAAATATATTTTTAAAATTCAAAATAGAGTAAAACAACTTATAGTCAATCTATGAAAAAAAAATAATGATAAAACTATAGAAAAATTAGAACATATATATAATATAGGCTTGAATGGCCGAGTGGTTAGAGCTCTTACGCTTGGTACGACAGGTTTCGGTTTCTAGTCCTGGCGATGCCATGGTTGTTTGTAGTGGTTCGTAATCCACTTTAAACAGTAGGTCCTGGCCTAACATGATCATAGAGCGTTGTAGATGCATTGTTACTCCGCGTTCGTAGCTTATCTTTAAGCTACACGCATCACCTAAGTGAGCAACTTCGGTGCAGCACTTGTCTTAAGGCCTCCAAGACAACTGTCTAAGTATTTGCCAGCTGCATTACAAATATATATTCATATAAATAAAAACTAGTTTCACCATGCGAATTTTTTTAGCAGAATGATCTTAAATGTTTAGCATAAAATAAGTGATCATTTTTCCTAAATTTTAAGAATTATTACCAATCTAATAAAATTTTAAAAAAGAGCAGAGTAAAAAATTATATTCAATCTATGAAAAAAAAAGATAATGATAAAGGTTGAGAAAGATGAGAACCGTATAAAAAATCATCTCTTGTCTCGAAATCTGCCACTAAACAGACGGCTTTGGCCTATAATGGGGCTGTTGCGCCACTGATGATGAGAATAGAGTAAAAACTATGTTCAATTTATAAAAAAAGCAGTTAATGATAAAACTTGAGAAAGACGAGAACTGTATAAAAATTCTGTACAACATCAAAAAAATTATCGATCTAATAAAAATTTAAAGAAGATAATTTATTATACTTTACACTCACAATTATTATATTATATTCTACACTAAATGTAACTGTATCTTTTTTCACTGTAGGAAAATACCAACTCTATAGAATGAACTCCTTTTATAATATTCTTATTATTAAAAATTTATTCATTTTCACAGCATATATTGTTTATTTTCATCTTATTTACGTTTTATTGTCTATTTACATATTATTGTCGTTATACTTACAGATTATTTAAGTAACTTTGGGGCCTGAATGATCGAGTGGCTAACGTTCAGTGACGCAAGCTTCGAGTTTGAGTCCCCGCGCTGCCATGGATGTTTGTAGCGGTTTCGAATCCACTTTAAACAGTAGGTCCCGGTCAAATAAGATCGTAGAGCGTTGTGGTTGCCCTCTAAACGTGTAGCTGCATATTATCCTTAGCTACGGACGTAGCCGGAGAAGGGGCCTTCGTTTCGAATCAATTAATTTTAATTAGGATTGTCTTATTTACGTTTTAACTGTTTTTAAATTTCGATATAAAAATAAAGTTGGTCGGGGAGTATGTAAATATTTTTTGTCCAATACAATGGTAAAATATAAAGAAAAAAATAATGAAATATAGGAAAACTAATAAAAATTAGACGGTTTAAAAATTAAAAATAAATAAACGTAATAATTCATCGAGAATGTGATTTGCATAAAATCAATAATATATTAAAATTTTTTAGACTTAAAAAAAATTAATCAACTAATTAATAAAAAAATAAACCAGATGAGAATCGGATCTGTTCAAAGAATGCCCAGTTTCCAGGGCATTCGGGGAAACAGGGCAGTCAGGGAAACAGGACTTTTCCCCAACTGAGAATGAAATTGATATCATCGTGCAGGTTTTTAATTGGTGGGGTCTTGCGAAACTTCACAGTGCAGGGGTTCAAGAGTGAAAGTTTATGAAGTCAGCTAAGACTTGTGAAGTCATCTGTGCTCGCGTTATTTATGTGTGTGTGTGTGTGACTAATCCTCAGTGTTCTGCAGTACAAGATGGGCATCCCGTGAGTAGTTTACTCATAGATGGAGGGCAGTTTCTGTTGTGATGGAGCACCCGTAAGTAGAAGTCTGACATGGCTCCGTGACGCTCTTACAGTCATAGGAGAAAATCGGGACCTACAGCTTAAAGTGGATTCCGAACCACTACAAACATCCATGGCACCGCCAGGGCTCCTGAAACCTGTGGCACCGAGCACTAGAGTGCTAGACACTAGACACAGACCCGAAATGTTGTTATTGTTGTGTCTTATCCCACTTGGTAGACATCTAGTAGACCAAGCCCACGAACCGCAGGGACTCATGGTTGAAAGGAAAGGGGGCAAATTTTGTTGTGATAGAGCACCCGTAAGTAGCAGTCTGACTTGGCTCCGTGTCCCTCTACAGTTATATGAGATATAATATGTGGCACTTAGTGCCATTCAGGCGCTATTATTTATCCCCATTCAGGTGTTGTTTATTGATGGGATGACTCTTCCGAATGGAAAAAGAATGACTTTGGTGGTGGACAGAATGATAAACTTTTTGTTTAAATGATGAACCTTTATGATAAATATTTTGTTTTGCGGAAATCACCACCTGTAAGGGTGAAATTGATCATTGGCTTACCGTAAAAGGATTAGCCTCTTCGATCTGATTAAATGTCAATATCACTCCCCACCACCATCAATGGAAGGTCTATAGCCCCAAAGGGGTGGATTTTAAGAGGAAAATCCGGCGAATAATGAATGAAGGGGCAAGACAAAAAAGGTGTTGGAGGAATCAAAAAGAATCAAGGGATTAGACAGTAAAGGAGTAGCAGAAAAAGAAAAGAAAATGGAGCTGTCCGGAAGAAGAAGGTAGCCAGTCGTTGACCCCGGCACGAAGCTCTTGCGAGAATCAATGACCAGGAAAGAGGTTTCCTGCCAGCATCGGTAATCTGGACACTCAAGGAAGAACCCCGTGTGTGGAGGGGCCACTGCTGTCACGTCTTTAGACAATGGTATTAAACTCCCTTCGTCATGATAATGTCGCATTTCTTCTCACGGAAAAGAGTTTTGACATTTCATTACCAGGAGAGAGGAATGTATATTCTTTGATAAGCACATAATAACAGCACATCACTCAAATTTGGCAGAAATTAAGCAGTATTGTGGGTAGTTATATTACATGCAATTAGGGTTTGTACTAAACCTGTCACTCAAATCGGATAGCAGATATTCGGTATCATGGATAATGACACTCATAAAATTGCGAATGTCTATGGAGACCCTCACAAGTCGAAACAACTGCAGATGGAGTATAGAACACACCATGAGTTGTTCCGTCGTAATGGGTGATGGACCATGAGCTGAGAAATGTCTACTCCAATAAGAAGTAAGGGGGATGCTGATCAGCCCCCTTTTGACGGATTGTCTTAAAAGAAGAAGTCAATCACTGGCCGGCTCAAAACTGTTAACTCTTCGACATCAACATCAAGTGTGGAGAAGACGTTTCAGCAGTATCTCAATCTGAGAATGAAGCTGAAGTTTATGAAAAACCTGTTAGAATCAAGAAAGTGAAGAACAAATTAGAGAACACATTCATAAAGAAACCAAAGAGCTCAAAAGAAAATGATAACTTCGGAGACAGTTATAATGAAGAAGAAAATAAATCAGAGGACAGAACATCAGTCAAAGAAAAGAAGAAGATAAAGAAATTAATAGTAATATTTTGTTTTCGGATTTCTCTGGTTGGTTTTTCCCTGTTCCAGATAATCCAAGAGTTGATTAATTAAAAGAGGAAGGGGAAGCCTTTCAAAAGAAAAACGGAACATTTGTTTCAGCTAAGGGACAAGATGATAAAAGGAATGACAGACAGTTGAAGTCTGATTGGCACTGTATCAGCCAGCCAAATGGCAAGAAAATTCTGAGAATCTGGATGGCAAAATCAAAAACTAAAAGCTTGTACTGTTTTTGTTGTAAGCTATTTGGCACAAAATCAAGTTCGAATAATACATGTAAATTTGCAGATGGTTTTCAAGTTTTCTTGAAACATGTTCAGAGATTCATGGTTCCATGTAACATCTGAGTAAAAGCTTGACCGCAACCGTGATTCAGAGAACCATGTAACCTCAGTTCAACACGAGCTGCCTGATGGGAAAAATGGCTCTAGCCTTTGGTACCACAAGGATGCAATAAATGTTTGTTAGTGGTTCGCAATCCATGTTAAACAGTAGGTCCCGGTCTAATTAGCCTAAAGTGTGCAAAATGACCGTAGAGTGACAAACCAACAAACCAATCAGAAAAACCTGAAGGATGTTTAGAAAAATGGAAAATTTTTAGAACAACTCTAATTGCTATTGATAAAGTAGCCAGACAGTTGCTGAAACAAAAAAAAAAAAAGGAAATGAAAAAAGACCCTAGACGTCACTATGTTTTTGACTAAACAAAATTTTTCATTCCGTGGCCACAGAAAGCATATGTTGGCAGAGAACAAAGGAAATTTCTTACAGTCGATTAAAGTTCTATCAAAATGTGAATATAACACTGTACTAAAGAGAGCACTAATCAAGCTAGAATATCCACCTCAATCACAGTCCAGTAAGATATTTACAAGCTATTTGTCTCCTACCACATAAAATGAGTTTCATTTACTTCTGTGTGGAATTGTTAGTGAAAAGGTTTTGATAATAAAAGGCATAGTATTTCAGTATCATCTTTGACACCATGCCCGACATCTCGCACACAGATAAAAAAATTTTTATCTTATGCCAGTCTCCGACATGTCTGTAATTAGTCGACGAGCAGCCCAATGCAATAAAAAAAACGACAAAAACGATCACTAAAAGCATTGTCAGTAACACAAAAAGGGATACAGTGAAGAACAATAGGGCATAGGATGAGGTGCTCTCCAGTCATGGGCACGCCATTGTCGTAAGGGTGGCAGATATCTGTATCAGCCAGTTCTGTTCTATACAGATGACTCTGTAAGTAGTCAGGGCCCTGGCAAGTCTAAAGTAGGCCAAGCCTACAGCTCTGGACCAGGAACTGAAAACTCTTATTGTTTTATTCAATTGAGAATTCCACTTTTTCTCAGAAGCCTTCGCTCTATACAAGTTGAAAAGGTTGGATATAATAGAGGAAGATATGTTTAGGTTTTATATGCCACAAAGGCAAAGGAGGATCAGGTTGAATCATTTGTGATCTAATATTGACCAACATATCAGCCTGCTCATGTCCATGTCCATATATCTCACAATGGTTTTGAATCCACTATTACTGCTACTACACCACATCACTGTGCTTAGAGCTGAATTGCCCTTTGCAGTTTGGGAATGATGTACGTGAGAAGAAGTCTGATTGGGCTCTGTGATACTCTATGGTCATAGACCGGACCTACAGCTTATAAAGGATTCCGAACTCCTACAAACATCCATGGCACCGCCAGGATTCGAACCCGATACCTGTGTGACCGAGCGCAGAACCCAGCCATTCGGCCATCAGGCCCCGCTTTGAATCCACTGCGGAGAAATAGCACATAGAGAAAAAAAAAAATTGGAATAAAGGAATCACTTCTAGGTGTTTTTACAATTAACTGGGCAGAAATCCGATGGCATAAAAGAAGATATTTTAAAATTTATTGAACAAGATGTTCTAGTAGTAAAACTGTGTGGAGAACATAGATCCTATACAATGACTGGAGTGCGTTATGGAGTTCAAGTAAAGATTTTACAACTTAATTCTAAAGCATTGTTTGTACCCCGCTTAAACCACTTACTAACTTGCCATATTCAGTTACATGTTCATTTTTGTGGGGGACCTTAAAAGTTTGTATGTTTTACTCAAGTTCTGCACACTGATGGAATTCTTCACACTTCCCCACCCTTTCCCACCTTCCATGAAACCACACGGGTTCTTGGACTGGGTTTAGATGTTGTTGTCTACCAAGTGGGATAAGAAGACTATTTACTATCAATTAAACCATTCTGAAAAGTTGGAGAGTGATCGGGCTGCATCAGCATGTCTGTGCGATCACATAATATTTCGACCTTACGATTCGAAATCCTAACGAAATTTAATTGATGTGATTGATCTTTGATCTTTGTTGTTCTCAATATTTTTGAGGTTGCCTTAGCTGGAAAAGCTACTTTAAGTTAATCGTATTTTAAATTCATGTGTGCAATTCCGGAACAGTACAATTGGTATTTAGGGCCTCAATGGCCGAGTGGTTGCCGCTCGGTATCACAGGTTTCGGTTTCGAGTCCCGGCGGTGCCATGGATGTTTGTAGGGGTTCGGAATTCACTTTAAACAGTAGCTCCCGGTCTAACAAGATCGTAGAGAGTTGCGGAGATATTGTTACTCAGAACAAAAAAATAATCAGAGTCTGTCAACAAACTTATCTAAAAGCCATATGCACTCCTGGGTAGTGATAAGTGAGTAACGTCGGTGTGGCGCCTGCCATAAGGCATTCAAGACAGTTGTCTAAGTGTTTGCCAGCTGCATTGAAACAAAATAAAAAACAATTGCTATTTGAAAGTAAATACTTATATTTTCTTAAATTTGAAAAATAATATTTTTTTTTTTTTTTTTTTTCAAAGAGAGTCGAATAAAAAGTGCCTGTAGAGGTTACTATATTATTTGAAATTTTGAAATTAATGAGTTTGTGGTATGTTATATATTTCATTAATTATTAATTAATGTAAATATTTAATGGAATTAATAGTTCTTATACAAGTCGATCATGTAAATTTAAAAATTTCACTTATAATAAAATAATGTAAAAAAAAAAAAACAAGACACTTTTAGGAAAATACATTTACAATTTTTATTACTTAAATCGAAAGGAAATAAAGAAGTTTAAACCATTACATTTTCATCTAAGTTCTGAAGAAACCATTCATCATTAATTTCGACAAACCATTTAATCATCAGTTCTCCCAGACAACTTAATCATTGCCTCTAATGGAAACGCGAGTTATTATTTTTGTTCAAATCTTTCTATGGAAACAAATGATCTGAACCCAGCACCATAAATATAGTTTGCGGAAAAAATGTAATCTTTTAACATACGTTAAGTGAAATAATAAATGCCTAGATACATAACATTATTTTATGGTTTTCAGATGCGGTAAAAGTTTTTGCAACTTAAGAAAAGTCTAAATACATTAAGAATAATTGTTGAATATTGTATACAAATAATACTTTTAATATATTATGAAAAATAATTTAATTATAAACGAATTACGAAAAAGTATAAGAATAAATTAATAAAAATGAGCTATTTGAAAGATTTTACAGGAAAGCAATCAAGCGAAATCTTTGCTTTTATTAAAATAATTTAAAAGTTTTCAGTTAATCAAAATTTTGTTACATTTTGGATAACGAAAGCCATTGAATTATTTATAATTTCTCCCATAAATAATAAACTGAAATTGTTACAAAAATAAATTAAGCAAATTACTGAATATTTCTTTTTCAATTCCTACTATTAGTTCACACTCTCCCTATATATATCTTGTTCAATTTTTCAATCGTTCATAAAATACTTTTTATTCATCCACTCGAGTTCAAATACATTTTTTTGAGCTTGTAGTGGATGACACTCGATGTTAATACAGTTTTTCAAATATTAATTCGTTAATTAAATTTAATTCATTAATTTTAGTTTTCCTTTGATTTAAGTTGCATGTATCTACCAACAGATGGCGCCAGATGTAAGAGGAAAATTTCAACTTTATTTGTAAAAACCTTTTCTGCAATATAGTGGGGAAAAAAGTAGGAATTGGCTTTAATTTTTTTTATACATTATAACTATCCTGTACTTGTAATAGCTAAGAAGCTGCATTAGTAGCTGTAGTAGCAGAATTAGAAAAAAAACACCAAACACATTGATTGATCCTAATTACAATCTGAACTGGCACTAGAAAATTTCCAGCTCTGAATGTTACTATCTTAAACCATTCTCAAAACAATCTGCTGTATTCAGGACGAATTTAGATGAAAAGAGGCCCTAGGCTATTCCACTTATGAGGCCCTTTCACCTCCCATTTTTAAGTTTGTAAATTACATGAGAGATAATAAAATACATCATTACTGTGATATATATCAATATGTTAAATAAAACATGTTGCGATGATTGGTACTAATCTTAATAAAAAAATGTGGCACGGAAAATAAATAAAAAAAGTCGAGAACACTTATTTTCAGCACCCTATATAGTACTTGTAATAATAAATAATCAAACATAACACACAACATTTACAAAGAAATAAAATTGAAATAATAAAAATCTTTGACTACCAAAATAAAATGTGCAATAAAAAATGATCATATTTTCTATCAAATTAAATTAATATATTCAATACATTGAAGATTAAAGCAGATTCAATTCAGATTAATTTATTTCATAATAATTCGCATTTAACGTTTAAGTATCAATTATTATGAATTTTAAGTTTTAAACTAAACCAAAAATGGAACTTTATTCAAACAAAATCTAGATCACAAAGGAGAAAATATCAAATGGTTATAACATATTAAATGTTATGTTAATAGTTATTTTATTTAAGAACTAATTCAATCCAAGTATACATTTAAAACGAAATACTAGATTATGAGTCGAACTCGTCGATCTTAACCAATACATTTTTATGTTTGTTTATTAGTCATATGTGTAGAATGTCTCCTAATTTTCCATTCAGAGTTTTAGTGTTTACTGTTTTTAGAATAGTGTAATTCTAATTTTGCTCACAATTTCAATGTAGCCCCCCCCTTGATTTTGAGGCCCTAGGCTGAAGCCTAGTTAGCCTATAGGAAAATCCGGCTTGGCTGTATCAGCGTACCTGCATGATCACAAACACATACTCGTTCTCTCTCGACAAAATTCGAACGTAAACTTCGTTGTTCATTTTTGCTGTTCTCAACTTTTAAGTTGCCATAGCAAAAAAAAGCTAATGATAATTTAAAACTCCTTCCCTCAACATCAGAACCATACAGTTCTGTATATTTTTTTAAAGTCTAATTTTTAAAAATTCCTTATACTCCATTCCTTATATTATAACAGAATAAAATGCCGGTTTAACTTCTTATCTGCCCTTATCAAGTGATCATACTTCAGAAGATCAGAAGGCTTAGATGGGATCATAACAATCCGCTTTAACCCTGTTTATTTTGATTCGTCTACCAGAGTTACAGATTGGCATAGATATACATAGATTGAGTACATGTCTTCTCTAATATCTTGATGCAGCGTAAAATGGTCACTTAAAGAACTATTTCTGTCTGTTTATTTATGACGGAAAATAAATATCTGGCTACAAATTTTATATTACTCATTCGTTTCGATTATTAAATGGGTAAATAAACAATTAAAATCACATTCATGATATTAATTGGGTAAATAAAAAAACATCTTTTTATTTCATTTTTATTTAAAATTATTCAACTCACTTTATAATTAATAAATTTCGGAATGACAAATGATGATTCATGGGAAGATATGATTCATGATTATCATAATGTTTATCATTCTTAAATTTTTCTTTCAATTATCTTTTTATAATTATTTTATTTGAGTTAGAAAAAATAACAGTTTGTTATTCAATAAAAAAAAAAATCTTATTAATGATGTCTTCAAAGACTGCTAGATCTTTGTCTTCGACTTATTTTTACAAAATATATCTATATATACTGCAGTGGGGGGGGAGAATGAGTCCCACCAGAGCACCATATTGTAGTGTGTATGTAGTGTCCACGTTGGGCAACCAGATTGTAACTGCATGCAGTTGGGTTGAGATACTTAAGGCACAGGTTGGAGATTTGGTTCGGTTGATCCTCTATGGTCATTTTGTGCACACTTAAGGCTAATTAGATCGGGACCTACAGTTTAACGGGGATGCCGAACCACTGGCAAACATTCATGCAACAGCCATGATTCAAACCTAATGTACCAAAGGCCAGAGCGCTAGTCAATTGGAAATCAGGCCGCCACAGATTGGAGAACTCACACCTTTATCTACACACCCAAAAACACAGCACACATACAATATTTAACACATTTTTTTTGTTCTAATGCAGCTGGCAAACACTTAGACATCTTGGTCTTAGAAGCCTTAAGGCAAGCGCTGCACAGACGTTACTCACTTTGCATTACCCAGGGGGCGCGTGTAAGTTGAAGAGAAGCCACGGATGCGGAGTAACAATGACCTGCAACGCTCTACGATTCTATTAGGACCGGGATCTACGGTTTAAAGTGGATTCGAACCACTACAAACATCCATGGCACCGAACCAGAAACCTGTGGTACCGAGCGCCAAGCGCTAGCCACTCGGCCATTCAAGCCCATATTTAACAAATTTAAAAGTAGATAATTATAGATTCGGGAAATAACTACACTTCTAAGCCAAAAAAATCGAAATTCGGCTACGCGCAGTGTGCGCAAAATATACTTCCTCCTTGAAAGATAGTCTGTAGGCCACTGTTAGTTTGCCATATTTAGCGCCTCCTGGATACACCGGGAGGCGCTAAAATATTTCTCTCGGGAGGATAAACTATAAACTAAACGTCTCTAGGCGGTAGCGCACGTTGCGCCATACTTCCTCTCGGATGAGAGTCTCAAGGCTGTCGTCTCGGAGGAACCACTGTTACAATATATATATATATATAAATTTTTGTGTTAATGATTAATAATTTGTTAGAAGTTTACAATTAATATTCTAATATAATTTTAAAAATTTGTAAAATGTTCACTTTAAGTTCAAAAGCATTATGTGCAATACATTTACAACAACGAAAATTAAGTATAGTTATATTAAGTGATTTTGATCAATTCTACATTAAAAAATTAATTTAATTAAAATTTTGAAATGAATTTGCTATCATAAATATATGACAAACACATTGTATCGTTCACAATTCTTATTCGCCATGATATTGTTTTACTTTTAATATTTACTTCAGAAAATAAATCAGGTAAAATTATTTAACTTTAACTTTTTGAGGTTAAATAATTTTCATTTAATTAATTAATTGGTTATTTTTTTTTATTTAAGTTAATTAATTTTTATTTCGTTAAAGTTAAATAATAGTTCATATTAAACAGAAGAACCGATTTGAATCATATACTTTTAATCATACACATAATAAATTTTTTTTTTAATTTTCATTTATTTATTTGTTTTTAAAATTAAAATGAATTTGTTGGATTTGTAACAAAACATCAAAACAATCGGAAAATGAGTTTCACCTATTTTGAATATGACAAAAGAAAATAGCATATTAATTAAATTTTGCATTACCTATTTCACCCAAATTCCTCCCATTATTACTTGCAGTCCTATCCTGCAACCTATAGAGACCCATTGAAAAATTGAATCACCCAGGAACGAAAAGGGCAAGCGTGCGCACTATTTGTCGTATGGGCTGTTAATCCCACCAGTATGGTTCAAAGTCGGGATCTGTGCTGGGGCACGTGTCGCAGTCACGTGCACTCACACGTGTCCCCCTCCCCCATCTCCTTTCACCCACAGATACCCATCTGCCCCTAGATTGTGACTTCACCCGTTTTGCGTCAGTCACAGGGCAGATGCTATTATGCAAGCTCACGGATTTTAATAGAGGTACAAATATCCGGGTTCACGGATCGGTATCTCCACATACTAAAGTTGATTTGTATCTCTCTTTTGTAGAATGAATGGCCATTCTTTCCCCAACTTAAAGAGCTGTCATGGAGATGAAAGGGAAAAAAAATTGGAGGAGAAAAAAAAAGCTTTACATTTAAAATGTTCCGCAATACACTGGAAAATGTTGAAATGTTTCATATCACAAGAAAACAAGTATTTTGTGTTTGCATTGGCTAGCCAAAATTTAAATGCTGATGTACAAATGTAAATGTTGAAAGAACAACAAGAAAACATAACTTCAGCAAAGTATTACGTCAATCTATATACATTCTCTACCTTCAGCAATATACAATTCCTCTTTATTAAAGAAGTAGAAAATGAATTATTACCAGCCTTTAACAAACGAGGGAAATCAGAATCTCATCGACAACCACTATTTTGCCCACTAAAGCTGAATGTGGCATCAATAACCATTCCATTCCACACAAATACCTTGAAATTTTGTACATGACCAGAGAACACCAAGAACACAACATAATATATAGACCTTAAGATACCAGAAAACACCAGAACAGAACAGTATCAAAACAGTAGAACAACATGGAAACATAACTTCAGGAAAATTTCAAAAATCAATCAATCTCATCAATAAATATGCAATTCCTTTTCTACTAGAAAAGGAAGTGGACCAGAAAAGGAACTAGAGGACTATTCAATCAGTTTTTAAGACTCCAGAGAGATCTAACCGAAAGACCTCTCCTGCAAGCCTCTGGCAGTGAAATACTCATTCTGCAAATCGCCAACCGGGACATAATTTAATGAGTAATCAATTTAAAAAGGAATTCTGCGATTTTAAAACCATTTAAATGAACTCTTCCAGGAAATCTCTCTCCTGGTCGGAGGAGAGAAAAGGAATGAGAAGGGGAAGTCTTCCTCATTAGTTAATGAACTTCAGAAAGCTTTTTGGGGGAGGGAGAGAGTCTTAAGGGGTATTTCGAAGGGACACTGCAGAAGTCAAAGAATTTTGGGTTTGATTAAGAGCGGCACATTGTCGGGTAAGGCAAGTGACACGAAGGGATCATCAATTACGGTCCCTCAGGCTTGCTACACCCTCTCCCCTTCCACGCCAACCCTTGTAAAAGCAGATTAGCGGAAGAGATCCACGAAGACTAAATATGGAATTTGGATTTTAAGTGTAATCTTTGCCAGGGGCTTGTCAGGAGTAATTGCTAGGGGGGGGTGGGGAGAGGGTGGTGGTGGATATCGTCTACGGGGATGGACGAGAAAGGAACTTATTGTAGGCATTGGCGATTAATGCGCTAGAAAAGTGATGTTGACGTTGGAATTAAAATCAGGTAGCATTAGGCGTTTCGGTTTTGGCATGTTTGTAGTAAGCTGGATTTGACCAGTGAATATCTTAAAGAGGAGTTTAGTTGTTTGGCAGAGAGATCACTGAAGACAAAAGGAATTAAATATAATTACAAACCAGGGTGATTGGTTTCAAAAGTTTTGGTTTCAAGTCTTTGTGTATATCAGATAATGCAATCAAAGCTATAAATTTTTAATTATAGTAATTAGTGATTTAAAATGTTTATTAACTTACTTTTATAAAGCAATTTATTCAACTTTGTTTGGATTCAATATTATGAAGTTTTTAAAAAGTGAATTATATATAATTTGAAATTCAATTATTTTATCATTAATACAAAATGTATGTATGCATGTTTGTACATTCATTTAGCTATTATTATTGTAAAGTTTTCATCATCATCGTAGAGTTGGATTGTTGGTTGTTTTTATTCAATAAAAATATGTCATTTTAATTTTTAACATTGTTATTATTATTTATCTTATTATAGATAATTCACTTCTAAATGTTTCTATATTTTCTCCTATTTCTACAATTAGTTATACAAAGTTATAAGTTAAAGTTACCTTAGTTACTATTATTATTATTATTTACATTATTATAGAACACTCACTGCTAAATATATTTCTATATTTTCTCATAATTCTATAATTAGTTATACAAAGTTATTAGTTAAAGTTACATTAGTTACTGTTATTATTATTATTTATATTATTATAGACCACTCACTTCCAATTATTCCTATAATTTCTTATAATTCTACAATTAGTATTTTTTTCAAGTAATGAATCGTAATAGTAATAAAAATTGATTAGGGAATTAAGAGCAGGGATTGAGTACAACGAACTGCTCAGATTAATTTAAATATATAACTTTTGTATATGCTCAATTGATTCAATTTTTCAGTCTAGGCTCAATTGATTCAATTTGTGAGAGCACAAACAATTATATGATAACATTTCTGTAAGAAAATATATGAAATAAAATTATAAAAAGTTGCAATAAATTTTTATCTATAATGTTATTTACTTTGTAAAACAATCTGTCAAAAATAACATAATTCTTATTAAACGATAAATTACATAATGATTATTTATTATTTATTATGTTATCGTTTTATATGATGCTCATAAAAAATTTGGTATAATTTTATAATATTAAGAATAATATGGTAAAATATTTTTCTAATATTTTATTAAATATATACTAAAAATTATTAAATATACACATTGAAACACAATAATAAAATAAATAAATATATATAAATATATATATAGATAGATATATACAGTGCGATATAGCGCCAAGTCTAGTGCGAAAAGGACAAGAGATGTTTGTCCGAACTTTCTGTTCGTTTAGAATAGGGGGACGAGCTCTATTTTATTGCTATGGACTGGTTAAAAAATTTACTCTCGTATCATTCCTTAAAAAATGAAAAACGAATAAACAAAAAAAAAATATTTAATAAACTAAAAAAATATGCAAAAAGGATTATTACTAAAAAATTTTTATTATTAAAAATTATTATTAAAAAAATACGTAAGAATTTATTTATTTTATAATCAAAAAAATTATGTAAAATTATTTTTACCTTACATTAACATTAATCCTTCAACTACGCAAAAATATTTTGCATTAACATATTAACAAATTCGAATGCGTATTTTAAATTAGACATATATCCATTTAAAAGTGAAGTAATGGTATTTCTTATGAATAAAAAATCTATGATAAAATAAACCAATGATAAGATACCCAATAACCAATGATAATATATCCATTTAACTACACTCATGTCCATAAATTAAGGATAATGTAGTTCAGGCAAAGAAAGACACAGAAACAAAACAAATTTGACTTATTTGTAAAGTCTAGTTATTAAACAAAAAGGTAAAAGAGCAAAAAATATGCTATATGTTTGACATAATTAATAAAAATTGCGATTTTTTACTCCTGGAGCAAATTTCAAAAAAGAACCTATTTACAAAAAACAGTATAACATGGTTAGTATGATGGGTAATATGGAGTATGTCTCCCGGAGGATGCAATACAGGCCTTACAATGCCTAGGCATGCTGAGTATCAAATTATCAATCTGATCTTGGGGAATATTACACCACTCATCCAGTAATGCCCTCCGAAGTTCCGGTTGACAGGTGGGAGGGGGTTGACGGGTTGCAATTCGTCGGCCAAGCATATCCCACACATGCTCTATTGGATTCAAGTCCGGTGAGTATGCTGGCCAATCCATACGGGTGATATCCTCAATTGAAGACATTCGTCTACAATGTTTGTACGGTGAGGACGGGCGTTGTCATCCATAAACTGAAATTCAGCACCCATGGCGCCCCGAAACAAACTTACATGTTGTTCCAGAATGACATCCCGATAGATGTGGCCTGTCATCGTTACACTCTGAACATGCAGGTCAGTTCTGAAACCAAGAATAATTCCTCCCCAAACGAGCTATCCTGCACCACCGTAACGGTGTCGTTCAATGGTGTTCTCTTGGTGGTAACGGGTACCTGGCGCTCTCCATATGAAAGTCGGGCGAGAATCAGACTGCTAATCAAACTAAACCTGGACTCATCGGAAAACATCACACAAGACCACTGTTGCGGTGTCCACAATGCATGCTCTCTACTCCAGGTTAATCGCAGGCGACAGTGAGTTGCGGTAAGTGGAACACATCTGACAGGCCTACGAGCATATAGACCAATGTGCCCTAAGCGTCTGTACACGGTCTGCCTTGAAACTGTCTTACCGGTAGCTGAAGAGAGCTGACGAGACAGGTCTGATGCTGTGCTCCGTCTGTTTCTTTTGGCAGTAACTGCTAAGTACCGGTCCTCATTCGGCGTTGTAACTCGGGCGCGACCTGCGCTATAACATCCACTCACATTACCATCATCTTGGAATCGTTGCCAAAGCCTGGAGATGACACTCTGGGCGATTCAAGTTCCTCGGATACTTCCAGCTGGGTACGTCCACATTCCAGTCGTCCGATAATTCTACCACATAAAAAAGCATCCGAATGCTTCCTTTGTGCCAATACTATGCGGTTATTGCACTGAAAGGCTTTTAAAGCGCTTGTGAACAATTTTACTTCTTTGCCACCATTCCTTATATACCCCCTCTCTTACACTCTCGTCATTGTGACGTACTATCCGCGCCATCTGATGGTTTCCTGTAATTTGCATATTCTTCTTCAAGATGTGTGTGATAATTCTACAGGTGAAATTTTTATTTTAGAGTTCAATTTCTGTGTGATTCTGAATTATCCTTTATTTATGGACATGAGTGTATAAAAAAATTATTTTAAAACAGGAGTTCAAAGTTCACTAGAATACTAGGAAGGGATTATTTAGTTAAAATTGTAATTAAAAATTTTTTTTTTTTAAATCTTTCGAAATTATTAAGTCTATGTTTTAAGATAAATTAACTATTTCAGATAATTAATTTTTATTAGAATTAATTTAAATTTGTTCCTTATTCTTAACCCATAAAAATCCATTGATAACTATCCGCCTTATCATCAGAATTAAGTCTCTTACATCCAGATACAATTTAAGTCGAGTTCCTTAATCATTCTCCTCAGAGATAAACCCCATCTGGTTTGATTTATTGAGATAAGAAAGAAGAACGTCTTGATTAACCAAAATTCATTTATTAATCAATTTTTAAATTAATTTTTCTCTAAATTTTGGTAAATGTATAATTAAATTTTAATTAATTTGAAAACAAGTTTATTTAATTGATTAATTAATATAATGATTTAATTAAATTATGTAATTTAATTTCTGTAGTATTGTCATAGGTCACAGAAGACATCAAAAACTTTTAAATAGCAATGATAAGATATCCACTAACAATGATACTCTATCCACTAACCCATGATAAACTATAAATTAACCAATGATAATCTATCCAATAAACTATAAACCAATGATAATCTATCCAATAAACTATAAACCAATGATAATCTATCCAATAAACTATAAACCAATGATAACCTATCCAATAAACTATAAACCAATGATAATCTATCCAATAAACTATAAACCAATGATAACCTATCCAATAAACTATAAACTAATGATTTTAAAACAGGAGTTCAATATTCACTAGAAAACTATGAAGGGATTATAGTTAAAATTTTAATTTAAATCTTTCGAAATTCTTAAATCTACGTTTTAAGAGAAATTAACCATTTCAGATAATTATTTTTTATTTGAATTAATGAACCAATGAAAAAACTCTATCGATAACTATCAGCCTTATCATCAGAATTAAGTCTCTCATATCCAGACACAACTTAAGTCGAATTCCTTAATCATTCTCCTTCGAGATAAACCCCATCTGGTCTGATTTACTTAGATAAGAAAGAAGAACGTCTTGAATAACCAAAAACAGCAGATAGTGCAGGAAAAATTAATGCGATTAAACCTAGCAATGAGTCTTATGCCATAGCTGAAGAATTTCAGCAGCAGAATTCATTATAACCATTTTCTCAAGCGAGAATGAGAGGTAATAAAGAAAAGTTTTAAACAAAAAAATAAATGTTCTTTTTACAAACATAAAAACTGGCATGGCCAATTAACTCTCAAAACTCCACAGAGAGTCATAGAAGCGTTAACTTACAACAACTGAGTTATCATAAGCACGAGTTCTTTATGTTTTTTTTTTTTTTCTTTTTTTTTTTCCTTCTTTCTAAGAGGTCGCTGACGATTTGACAGACTTTTTTTTTTTTCACCTGCTTTTGACTGTTTATTTATTTTATTTTTATTATTATTTTTTTTTTTGTTTAAAAATAGCAAGAGTAAAAGCTGTGACTCTGCGCATGTCTAGGACAGATGTAATCTGCCTCTGCAATACAAGACACGAAGTTTTATTTAAAACATTGACAAAATAGATGCTTTGAATAAAATATTTCCATTAAATTATTTATTAATAAATCCATTAATTAATAAATCAATTATTCCAAAATATTTCCATTTAATTATTACAAAGAAATTAGTCAGATATGTCGTGTAAAATTTAATGAATATAAATAACGAAAGATTAAATTATTACGTTAAAATTTATTGTTGTTATATCACACAATTAGGGGCCCAATCATTTATAATACGTGACAAAAAACGATATGGTTTTGATTTTCATCGTTACAACATTTTTTCACCTTCATTCTTCAACATGGAATTGGTGAGAGTCTGTAGGCCAAATAATAAGCAGGGTAGCGTTAAATAAATTTCCGCCACAATGAGTATAAATTTAACATTAATAATAATTTAATCAATTACAAATACTATAATAATTTATGTTATTACGAGTATAAAATCCAAACTTTATCCGTGCTTTCTCCTACACACTGGAAAGAGCGTCCAATGTGGGGAGTTCAAGCGAAATGATTAGTTGGCCTCGAGCGCAAGTACGCGCTTCTCTTGAGAAACGTTTAGTTTACAGTCTCTCGTCCCGAGAGGAAATATATTTAATGCAACTCTGTGTATTAGTTGACATACAGACTCTCACCCGGAGAGAAATTATCTTTCGGGCACCCTGCGCGTAGCTGAGTATCGGGTTTTCGATTTACAATTGGTATCCTTCCACGAATCTATATTTATTTATTTTTAAATGTGTTAAATATTATATGTCTCTAATTGTATGTGTGTGTGGTGTTTGTGCATGTGTAAATAAAGCTGTGAGTTCTCTAACCTATTTTTAATATTTATGCACATTTAGAATTTTTTATTTATTTTTATAAAAATATTTATTACATTTTAAAGAAACAAATTACCTCCCAATTAATGATTAATTTATTATGATTGATTTAACTCCCAATATTAATGAAACAAATTAACAAATTAAATCCCAATATGTTCTATAATTTATTTTTTCAAAGCCTGTTTGTTTGATAAAAATAAATATTATATATTTTCATAAATAAAAATAAATAATAAAATATTTAATCTATTATAATAATATTTAAATATTTCTTAAAATAAAATTATTTACTAAAAAGTTCTAAAAATGAACTGTGTCTACCAAATACTATTAATCTTTTTGTTAATATTTGCAAATGATTACTATTCATTCAGAATTATTATTATTTAAAAAGAAAATATGTCTCAAGAATCATTCTTTGAAACTTGAAACTACTGCATAATTTAAAATTAGTATATACAAACAAATTAAATAAGCGCAAAATTCAAAATTCAAAAAGTAATAGAATTATTAAAAATATATTTACAAAAGTATATAAATGAATTATAAATGTGTAAAATAACAATAAAAATAATTAATGATATCACAAGTAAATATTTTCCAACGTATTTGCTTTAAAAACAAATAGCAAATATCGAACAAGTTTTAAATTGAATAAATGAAAATCGGCATTAGATGCTTATTGTTTAAATATATAACATAATGAAACGATGAAAAATATGAAAGAAAATCATCGTTAAAAAATGCCTTTAAAATATTTAAATTTCATTATAAACTTTAATTTAAAATTTTTTTTTTTTACTTCCTCATAGGAAACATTAAATTGGAAATTCAAAAAATATATTTAGTCGTTAAATATTAAAGAAGTTTTAATATTAGAAATGTATCATTTACTTTCTAAATTCATTATATTAAGTGTAAATAATAATTTTATTTTGCTATTTATTAATAATAAAGTGATTTATCGTCTGCTAAATATTCAATTTATACATTTGCAGACGATAAATATTCTGTTTGATAAATATTTCTTTACTTATAAAATTCAATACTTGCTTAAGATTATTTTCATGATTGTTGTGTTTTGTAATGTGTAATAAATTTCAGTATGATCTGGTAATCACCTGATTTTATACAAACAAATTTCAATATTTTATTCAGCAGATTTTTTTTTTCTAAGCGGCATTCAATGCTTAGAATTTTAAAGTGATAAATTGCGTAAATAAAAAAATATATTTGTATTGAATGTATTATAAAATGAATGTATTTAAAAAACATTTTTTTATCTAAAATTCCGCTAAAAGATAATTAACTTTAAAAGACTAAAAGCTTCAAAAAAAATTAATAAATAAACGAACTGATTTTAAAAATTAAAAAATATAAATTAATGAATAAATAATATTAAAATTAAATTAAATATAAAAAATAATATAATAATAATTATATAATATATAATAATAATAAAATAGTAAATATATATAATAATATTATTAAAATAATATTATAAATTGATTTTAAATATTGTTAAATAAATATTTCAGAATTTGCATTTAAATAAAACATATTAAATGCAAATTCTGGATAATGAATGTGAATAAAACTTGTGAATAAAACTTGGACACCCTTTTTTGTTTTATTTTCCAATAACTCAAAACATATCTAATTTATTTAGCATATAATTTTTTATTTATTTATTTATTTATTGTGAATATTAAACAAATGTTGTTTGGGAACGAATCATTCTTGGAATGATTAGCTTTAAACCTTATAATACAAAAATTGCAATTTTTTATTCAATTAATTATAGAGAATTTCGATTACGAATTAATAAAAAACATTCAAAAATAAAATTAACATTAGAGGTTAATTTTGTTATAAAAAATGCAAAAACATAAACAGTCCCCATTACGAATACGTATTCTATATTACGAATGCGTATCTATATATGCATATACGTATTAAACGTATCTATACTTATATACTTAAACAAATTCTACCATATTTATAACATTTAGAGATTAAACAAAATTATTTAAGCACTAGTAAATTGTTGAAATGCACGATGTTTCCTTTCAATAACATTTTTAAATAAATTCCTTTAATTCACTAAAAACAAAAAAATACTATTATTTGCAGAAAATTTGGTTCACAATAGAAAAATCACTAAATTATGCTATGTAGTGTTCCGTAATTCATTATCAATCATGAGTACTGATTATCGTATATAATAGTACGATAATCAGTAATACGACTTTCAGTTTAAAAGAGTAAAAAAAATGGCATCATATCATTTGGAAACAAGGTTTAAAAATTATAATAACATCAACAATACTATTTTTTGCAAAATATTTGGTTCACAATAGAAAAATCACTACACTATAACATGTAGTGTTACGTAAGGCATTATGAGTAATAATAATAATAATAATATATACCATAATCAGTAATTTGATTTTTCAGTTTACAAGAATAAAAAAATATGGCGTCATATCATTTTTGAAGAAAGTTTTTAAAAAATTACTATAACATCGATAATAGAAATAAATAATAATAAAATGCTATTTTTTGCAGAATATTTGGTACACAATAGAAAAAGCACTAAACTATGACTTGTCGTGTAATGCATTATGAGTAATAATAATATAGACGATAAACAGTAATATGAATTTTCAGTTTAAAAAGAATATAAAAAAAACTGGCGTCATATCATTTTAAACAAGGTTTTCAAAAAAATTACAATAACATCGATAATAGAAATAAATATTAATAGAAATACTATTTTTTGCAGAATATTTTGTTTACAATAGAAAAATCACTAAATTATGCTATCTAGTATTACATGATGCGTTATGTATTATAATAACATATGCGATAATCAGTAACATACGATTTTCAGTTTAAAAAGAATAAAACAAAAAAATGGCGTGATATCATTTTTGAACAAGATTTAAAAATTACAATAACATCTGCGAGGTAGAGAGAAGAATAGTCCATTTATTTAAAAACGTTTTTGAATTATTTTCATTATATATTTATTTCATTCATATGAATATTTTATTTTCATCTTTTCAAAAAGTTTATCTCAACATTTTTAAAGCAACAAAAAAAAAAATTTGCTGAGTTTGCGCACTCATCCATTTTTTTCTTCATCGATACCCTCGTTATTCTTCTCATGACAAGAATACAATTTTTTTCTATGAATATTTTGATCCGTTTTTTTTTTTTTTCCCCTCCGTTTATATTCTGATTGTTTTTCTATTTTCAACACTTAACGGTTCAAGAGGCAAAAGGTCAAAAGTCAAATACGTTTTCTTAAAATGCGAATATCTCCCGTTTACTCGCCTGTCAAAAAAAAGAATCGTCACTTAAAACACTTTTTTTATTTATTATTTTTTTTATCATGTCTAATTTTTTTCACCCTGCTATGGGTGTGTTTTCAAAGATTTTTTTATTTTTCTTTTTCGCTTAGCTTAGCGTTTTCGACGTAAGACTTATGCTTACATAACGTTAAGCAAAACATGGTGTCGTGTTGTATTCCAACAATAAGTCGAACCGTATGTCAAGTGGGAAAAAACATGGGGATAAATATGATTGACGGTTTATCAGACAGATGTTTTTTTGTGACTGTTATAATAACATCCTGGCGCTATTTTTAGAAATATGCAGGCAATAATATTTTAAATTTTCTATAAAAGAGAAAAGCAATTTCAGCAGGATATAGATTTCATAAACTCAAATCATATATGTTGTTGTTTATATTAAATTACTTGCTTTGTTCCTGCTTTCCTTTCATGATCCTAAACAAAAGATAAATCTTATTTTAAAAAAGAATACGGTACATTTTTTTCTTTTTACAGTTATAATAACATCCTGGCCCTAGAAATATACGGTTAAAATATTTTAAATTTTCTTTAAAAGAGAATAGCAATTCAAGAAAACAAAACATAAATCTTATTTTAAAAAGAATACGGTACAAATTTTTTTTACAGTTATAATAACATCCTAGCTCTATTTATAGAAATATGCAGCAATAATATTAAAAAAAAAAAATTTAAAAGTGAATAGCCATTGTTTATATTATAATACTATATTATTATTCTATAATTTATATTATAATTGCTTATATTAAATTTCTTGATTTGTTTCTGCTTTCATTTCATGATCCAAAAACGAAAGAATAAATCTTATTTAAAAAAAACTGTACAATTTTGTTTTCTTTTTACAGTTATAATAACCTCCTGGAGCTATTCTTAGAAATATACGATTATAATATTTTTTTATTTTTTTATAAAGGAGAATAAAAATTTAAGCAGGATATAAAAACTCAAGTCATATATGCAATTGTTTATATTAAATTTCATGATCTTAAGACAAAAGATAAATCTTATTTTAAAAAGAATGTGGTACGTTATTATTATTATTATTTTACAAAAATTTTTAAACAATACAACTTAAATAGACATGCACAGATTATGGTCAGCTTACATGTTTTTTAAGGTCATTGTTTTACTTAAATATAATTAGCGATTTTTTTTTTTTTTCATAGTTTTGTATTTTGCTGAAAGATAAGATGAGAAAAACAATTCAGCTTTAGTTTCAAAAAAAAATTAAACATTTAAATATTAGAGAAATATTTCATTCAATGTTTTATTTTAGATTAAAATATGACCTCAAATTTTTGTCAATAATGTGCCTGTCTCTATGCAGCATCTTTATTCAGTAATTTTATTTATCTCTATGATATTTATTTCCATATTTTAAAATTGTGCTAAACAAAGATATGGTTGTTGCTAAATAAAAAATTAAATTATTCAAAACTGTTTGAATTATCACATATTTATTAATAAACATTTTTAGGCATGACTATAAAAGAAATCGATAAATAAAAAAACCATTTGTTAATCACTTTTGCATTTGATTATTACAAAAATACTTAATAAATTTATGTAATAAAACACATTATTTTTTTTTTTTTTGCTTTTTCCATATATATATTATACATTTTATTATATAAATTATATTTTTATTTCTGGCAAAATGGGCATGAAAACATCATCAATTATGTCTATTTCTGATTATTTATTGATGTCACAATTGCAAAGGGGCCACCAAAAAACACAATCTTACTTGAGGTAAGATCTTATTTGAGAACCTGACAAAGATCAAAATGAACATATCATCCATTATATCTATTACTGGTTATATATGGATATCTATTTATTATATCTATTACTGATTATTTATGAATATCTATTTATTATATCTATTACTGATTATTTATGAATTTCTATTTATTATTTTCTATTGCGGGTTATTCGCCATCTTTCATGTGAAATGTGAGTATTCCTTTTTCATGTTTAATTGCTTTATTGCAAAGATATCTAACTGTTTTAACATCTGAGGTACGTTTTTATCGTGCACTAATTATTAAGCAAAGGTTAATCGTTTCACTCATTATATCTATAGACATATAGTATATACATTATGTCTATGGGCATTATGTTACACAAATATATATGAAATTAAATTAAAAATTATATAACGTTTTCAAAACGAAATATTATGATTTCAAAATCTTAAGAATTAATAAGCATATTCCATTAATCTTGTATTAAAATTTTATCAAAAATTTAAACCCATCCGGTATATTTTCGACGAACTCCTTTTATTGTTTTTGAAATGGTTATTAGTATCTTTTTATTCTTTTAAAAAAGGTGCACATGCAATTGATAATGCCTTGCATATGCACCTGTGAATACCTGAATCACCTGTGTGTGCCTTCCACTCACCTATGCATAATGTGATTCTATATATTTATAATGCATATCTTTTCTTATTGTATCGCCTTTAAAAATATTTCATAGAAATAAATCTGAACTCCAAGGAGATCAGAAATTTGATTCACTTTTATAATCCTTATCAATCTTCTCACTAAATGCTTCTTAATCTATAAGAAGAAATATGTATCGCATTCAAACAGATCTGGTGCTAGATAATTGTCTTCAATAATGTTTTCTGTGGGAAAAAAATCCATTAACAAAATCGGAATTCTAGACCAACCCTTAAACCAGGGGTGACCAACCAGGGCCCCGCCTTTTTCCTACCAGTGAGATTTATCATACTTTTACAAAATATATTTATTTATAATGGCCAAAGTAGTGAAAACCCATACATTAAAAGAATACATTATGGGTGCATGCATATATTCAAAAATGAACTATCAAATTTAAGAAGAAAAATTAACTTTGATTTTAAAATAATTTTTTTGCGAATATATGGCAGATATTGCCTGTTTTATTTATGAGTTCGCAGAATAATGAAATTATATTCTGCGAACTCATGATGCACGCGCATCTTGGAACATCTAGTATAACATGTTCTACGTTTTTCTTCAGTGACGCAGTGCCCATCCCTAGATACACACAGTTGATTGTTGATAGCAGTGCAAACCAGACTCTTAGTTCAAGTTGTTACCCTTTGGGGTTCAACTTGCACATGAGAATCGTTTTCTTTTTCGAAAATGAAATTGACACAATACAAAGCAGGCTCAAACATAATCGACGCAACCCTCATTACGATGTGCAAATACCCAAATTGAGATCGATTTGCAAAGGCGGAGAGTGGAGAAACAAACATCGCACTAGTGAAATAATTATTTTTTAAAGATTTCATTTTTTATATTTCGTTTATATTTTATATTTAATTTTTAGTTCTATGTATTTCTTTAAAATGTGCGTTTAGTATCATTATTATTATATTATCTATGTTTACATGCAAGATTAATAGTAAATAAAATAATAATAACTCATTATGTCTCAGTTTTTCACTCTAAAAAATGCCTATATTGAATCTAATTTCTAATACGGGGATTTGTAATTTTATAAGCGGCCGGCGGAGTTGTAATATATATTTCCAAACTGGCCCGTAAGATCATTTGGATTGGCCACCCTTTATCTGGTTCCAAATCCAATGACAACATACCAGAAAACAATTCGTTGATGCATTTTAATGCGAGAGCAGGTGGGTGAATATTTAAATTTGTGAGTTACATGTATTTTTACTGTTGATGTTTAGATGAAACCACTAAATTATTCAGCTGGCCTGTCTCGCATCAAATTTGCACTTCCTTGTCCAATTTAATAGAGAATTCCTTATACATTAATAGAGCTTATCTGTCTCTAAATAGCTCTATCTCATAAATACATTACGAGAAAAAAGTGAGAACTAAGCTATATTATTTTTTAACTATTATTCTATATGTTTATATATATTTTTATTTATATTTTTTTATATATTTAAATATAATTTTTTAAATTTTTATATATTTAAATATATTTTTATAAATTTTCAATATATTTTTTATATTTTTTACTTAGATTTTTTTTGTGTATTTTAATATATTTTTATTTATTTTTTTTTTTATATATTTAAATATATTTTTCATTTATATTTTTTTTTATATTTAAATATATTTTTATTTACATTTTTTTTATATATTTAAATATATTTTTATAAATTTTTTATGTATTTAAATATAATTTTTATTTATATATTTTTATATATTTAAATATATTTTTTATATATTTTAAACATATTTTATTTATATTTGTATTTATTTTTTTACATTTTCCTGGAAGGTAATTACCTTTTAAGGTAAATAGCATTCAAACACTTAATTGATTACCCAGTAAATATCATAAGTATGCTCTACCATAACAGAAAAAAATTTAATTTAAAAAAAAAAATCACATTTGGTGAAATTTTTTTACCAAAATTATTAAAACATATTCATAATAGAAAAAAAACTATATCTAAAAATAAGATAACTTATATTATTTACTATTCAAGCGAGTGAATATGAAAGATGATTTTTTTTTTTATCTTTAGTGTTTTTCCATAATTAGTGTCCCAGCATAAGATTTAGTCACAATAATTATACATAAAAGCAACTTCTTGTTAATTTTATTTACAAATAAAAAACATATTCGTGTTTTTAATTGCAATTATTAGTTGGTGTAGAATGTTTTATCTTCTTCAACAAAACAAAGAAATTACATTGTTTTTATTACTATAATTAACTTCGTACACCACTGAGGTTAAGAGTAATATCAGTACATTGCAGTGTAAGAGACAGCAATTAAAGATAATCACAAAAATAGCCAAGAATAAAGTAAAAGCAAAATAACAGTCAAAAACAGCATAAATGAAAGTTAATTAAAAGACTGAAGTGAAATGTTTAAATTGTCTAGCTTATAATAAAAGACATATGAATTCTTGTTTTTTTTCCTCTGGATAGCTCACCAATTAAACCAATCATTACCGTCCATCACTAGAGTTCTAACATAGAATATTCATAGTAGTAATAATCATTAAAAAATATTCTATACTGGGCTTATGTTGATGTTAAGTGTTTTGTTTAGAATAGATTGTAGCATTTTTTTTTTTTTTTAGGAAAAGTTTTGGCATCTTATTCCCAGGGGAGAGGAATGTATGTAATTTCACAAGTATATAATATCAAGCCATCACTCAAATTTAGCAGCTGACAAACAGTATTGTGGATACTTATAGTACATGCAATTGGTGTTTTGTACTAATGAGAACAACCTGTCACTCAAATCTGATAGCAGATATTCGGTGTCATGTATAATGAGACTCATGAAATTAATAAATATCGGTAGGACCTTTAAATATAATTTTTATTTTATTTTTTTATATATTTAAATATACTTTTATCTATATTTTTTTATATATTTCAATATATTTCTTATTTATATTTTTTATATATTTCAATATATTTTTATTTATATATTTTTAATATATATTTAAGCATATTTTATATGTTTTTTTATTTATTTTAAGTATTTTTTTTAATTTTCCTAAATGGTTATTACCTGTTAAGGTGAATAGCATTTGAACACTCAATTGATTACCCATTAAATATCTTAGCAAGCACTAACGTAACAGAAAACATTTCGCCAAAATCACATTTGGCGAATTTTTTTTTACCAAAATTATTAAAAAATATTCATAACAGAAAAAAATATTTTATCTCTAAAAAATAAGATAACTCGTATTATTTACTTTATTTACTATTCAAGTGTGTTCAAATATGAAAGAGTACTTTTTTTATCTTTGGTGTTTTTTCCATAATTAATGTCATAGAATAAGATTTAGTCACAATAATTATAAAAAAAACCAATTTCTTTTTAATTTTATTTTTAAAAAACATGTTCGTGATTTTATATTGACAATTCTAAGTTAGAGTAGAATGTTTATCTTCTGCAACAAAACAAAGAAATGACATTTTTTTATAACGTATTATAATTAACTTCGTACACCACTGAGGTTAAGAGTAATATCAGTACATTGCAGTGTAAGAGACAGCAATTAAGGATAATCACAAAAAGCCAGAAAAGAAGTAAAGCAAAACAACAGTTAAAAACAGCATAAATAAAAGTTAATTAAAAGCCTCAAGCGAAATGTTTAAATTGTCTAACTTATAATAAAAGCATATGAGTTGCGGTTTTTTTTTTCCTCTGTAAAGCCCAGGGCAATTAAGCCAATCATTACCGTCCATCACTAGAGCAGTTCTAACATAGAGCTTTCATAGTAGTAATAAATAGATTTAAAAAAATCTATATTCGGCTTATGTTGATGTTAAGTGAATTGCTTAAAATTGATTGTAGCATTTTTTTTTTTTTTTTACGCGTTAAGAGCTTTTGCATTTCATTCCCATTAGAGACAGAGGAATGTATGTTATTTGACAAGTATATAATAAAAACCCATCACTCAAATTTGACAGCAGACAAGCAGTATTGTGGATACTTATAGTACATGCAATTAGTGTTTTATACTTATGAGAACAACTTGTCACTCAAATCTGATAGCAGTTATTCGGTATCATGTATATTGAGACTCAGAAAAATAACGAATGTCTATGTGAATTACACATGTCAAAATAATTACAGATTGTTCCATCGGGATGGGTGGTTGACTATGAGCTGAGAATTGTCTACTCAATGAGAAGTAAAGGAAGCTGACACCTCTCTCCCATTCTTGACGGATTTTCTTAAAGGGAGGTATTTTGGAGAACAAAAGAGAGAGTTCTGAGATTGTGGGATTGTGAGTTGCAGTATTGGGGATAGTTATATTACATACAATTAGTGTTTTGTACTAATGAGAACAACCTGTCACTCCAATTTGATAGCAGATATTCGGTATCCTGCATAATGAGACTTATGAAATTGCGAATGTTGGTACAACCTGTTTAAATATATTTATTATTTATATTTTTTTATATAATTAATTATACTTTTATCTATATTTTTATATATTTCACTATATTTCTTATTTATATATTTCAATATATTTTTATTTATATTTTTTACATATTTCAACATATTTTTATTTATATATTTTTAATATATATTTAAATATATTTTTATATATTTTTCAGTATTTTTTAAAAATTTTCATAGGAAGTATTACCTGAAGGTAAATAGAGTTCAAACACTCAATTGATTACCCATTAAATATCTTTGCAGGCATTAACATAACAGAAAAAAATTATTTAAAAATATTCATATAAGAAAAATATTAGTTTTTATCTCTAAAAACATAAGATAAGACAACTTGTATTATTCATTTCATTTTCTATTCAAGTATGTTCAAATATGAAAGAAGTTTTTTTTTTATCTTCAGTGTAACCTTTATTAATGTCCCAGAATAAGATGTAGTCACAATAATTATACATAAAAACCAGTTCTTTTTAATTTTATTTACAAATAAAAAAATATTCGTGTTTTTATTTGCAATTCTTAGTTAGTGCAGAATGTTTTATCTTCTTCAACAAAACAAAAAGAAATTACATTTTTTTATTACATATTATAATTAACTTCGTACACCACTGAGGTTAAGAGTAATATCAGTAGATATCAGTGCAAGAGACAGCAATTAAAGATAATCACAAAAGCCAGAAAAGAAGTAAAGCAAAACAACAGTTAAAAACAGCATAAATAAAAGTTAATTAAAAGCCTCAAGTGAAATGTTTAAATTGTCTAGCTTATAATAAAAAGCATATGAGTTTTTTTTTTTTATCACTGTATAGCCCAGGGCAATTTAGCCAATCATTACCGTCCATCACTTGTGAAGTTCTAACATAGAGCATTTATAGTAATGGTTTTCATAGTAGTAATAAATAGTCTTAAAAATCTATACTGGGCTTGTGTTGATGTTGAGTGTTTTGTTTAAAATAAATTCTAGCATTTATTTCTTCACTGTTAGAGTCTTGGCATTTGATTCCCGGGAGAGAGGAATGTATGTTATTTGACAATTATATAATAACAACCCATCGTAATTTGACAGCAGACTTTTTTTCCAATCCTCAATGCATGTAAGAAAGTCATTGGCAGGGATGGCCATCAAAGCGCTCAGCGATTCACGTAAAATCTCTTCAATCAACCCAAAACGGTATCCCCGGAGTGGCCTTTTGAGTTCAGAGAATAGCCAATAGAAGTCGCACGGTGGAAATACGGTGGTTGTGGGGAGAATGGGTTTCATTTTTGCCAAAAATTCACGAAGAATCAGTGCAGTGTGAGCTGCTGCATTCAGTGTTTTCGTTACCAATCGCGATTTGACGCGTTTCAGGCCCAAAATGGAATGGAACGATCCTTTTGAAATTCCAACATCATCAGGAAGGTCTCTAACTTAAAATCGATGGTTTCTAAGCACCAAACCTTTAATTTCTTTGGACATGAGCTTCGCCGGTTGAGGTTGATGGTCGAGCAGAGGGCTCTTCGTCAACCCGTTCTCTGCCTTCTTTTAACTGTTTATACCACATACACATTTCTTTTCGATATAAGAGTGCTCACCAAAATGCCTTCTTCAACGATCTATACGTTTCCACAAACAAAATTTCATGTAAGTTCTTTGCTCAATTAATTCAAAAATTTCAAAAATCGCCGGAATCAGTTATTGTTTCTCATAAAGTCAAGCATAACTCAAAGACTAAGGAATATTTTGATGTCAAATTCCACACAGATGTCAAGGACAGTGTCGGCAATCTAAAAAGGAAAATAATTGAAATTCCGTCAGTCCCTGGTATTTTAAATTGAAACTTTTTGGTCTAACTTTTGGTCACAATAATATTAGACCGGTACCTACGCTTAAAGAAGACAATTACAAACACCCATGTACAATTCAAACATCCAATAAAATAATCCATGGTCCTGCCGGGACATGAACCCTGTGGCACCAACGGTCAGAGCGCTAGTCACTCGGCCATCAGGCCCTGTTTATGTATTATGAAATATATTTATTAATGTAAACTAGAATGCCTATGCATTTATTAACGTTTGACTCAATTAAAAAATTGAGTTATAATGCGAATGTTACAGTGAGAATTAATTATTTGAATTCCAAATTAAATTTTTTTACTAACATATATGAACATTTCTTTTGATATTTAAATATGAAATTTTTCAGGATATTTGGGAAATAAGTTTATTTTATGATTTATTAAAGAAAGGGACCAAATTTGAAATCTACCATTTTATTTGATAAAAATCTACCCTGCAGGTGAATAATTTATTATGTTAAAAATCTTTCTATTTATCTTTTCGCTCATAATATTTCGATTAGGAAAATGAAATGCGTTTCAAATATTCGTTAAGAGAAAGTGAAAAACAAAAAAAAATTATTCCAGACTTTTCCGGAAAAAAAAAGGAAAGAAAACCGGAAGAATCGAATAAAATTCTGGAATAAACCGCACACAGCAGAAAACGATTCAACCAGCTGTAAAGACATCAACTGGAGGTAGTATTCTGCTTCCTGCTCCAGCAATAGTTTACTTATTTATTTTTCGATATGTTTAAATGGCAATGAACGGATGAACGAATTCAAAGATTAGGAATTATTTTACAAAGAAGGAGCTTGTGGCCGCTACGCGGACAAGGATCTCCGTAATAATCTACAATAACACATAAAAGATTAGGAATTAAAAAACAATAAATCTTAAAAAAGTTAGCAATTTTTTTCTCCCTTTTTCCTGTTTTGACTTCAGACTTTACATCCGTAATTCTTGAAGTAGATTCTTTAATTTGGCAAAGAGAACACAAATTTAGTTTTTATTTATTTATTCTTTTTTCCCCTTCTTTGCTTTCTAAAAGAATTCAAAGCAAAGTTGCATTGACGAGGAAAATTAGATTATCTTGATTTTAGCTTCGAATTTTATTAAATTTCGCTTTGCTTATTTCTATGAGGTTTAGCATATTTATGTTTGAGAGTGAATAGTTTTTAAACTATTCTGCAGTATATCACAGTGAAATTTATTGGAATACACGAATAGCAAAACTTATTTTTTAAACAGAAGGTATTTTAGCTAATTATTTTTATTAATCTATAAAAACTTTTAAAAATCATTCTTATCTCTTAGAAGGAACATAAAGATGCTTAAAAATTTTGCGCTTCGTAATGTCTTTTAAAGTATATCATGCATAATTTCATTTAGCATATTTATAGACACACTTTATAAAAACACATTTTATTTGATTATTGTAGTGTACAGGTTGGGCAGCCAGATTGTAACTGGGTGTGGTTGTGTTGTGATAGTTGAGGCAAAGGTTAGAGAATTCACAGCTTTATAGGCACACACAGAAACACCACATACATACAATTGGAGACAGACAATATTTAACACATATAAAAGAGATCATTATAGATTCGGTTAAGGATTCCACTTTTAAGCCGAAAACCCAAAACTCAGGTATGCGCAGGTTGGGCGAAATATATTTCCTCTCCGGTGAAATTTTAAATAGATAGGGCTGAGTTAAATATATTTATTCTCAGCGGGGGGGAACAGTAAACTAAACGTTTCTCAACAGAACCGCGAGGTTGCGCTGTACTCTCTCGGGTGAGAGTCTCGGGGCCTACTGACCTTTTCTCCTAAACCTAATAAGAGGAGCCGTTGCCAATGTGTAGTGAGGAAGCATGGTTACAGTTTGGATTTGATTGAAACAAATTACGGTTACATTTCTATTTATATATAATTTTTCATTGTAGTCGTATGTAGCTATTGAAAACCAATTGCTAAGGTATTCATAATATATTATTAGTTAGATATAGTACTGTGCCCAAAAAGTAAGACCAATTTTTAATTATTTTCAAAAACTCTTTATTTATTCTTTCAAATTTATTTCATCGCCTACAAAGTGATCAAAGTGAAATTTTATCAAAAATTTCTAGCTATCTGGTATATCAAAAATAAAATATGGCATATAAAAATTTATTTCAGAAAATTATTTTACTTAAATTAAATTTATTTATTTTTATGGTATAAAAATTAATTTTCTGAAATAAATTTACATATGCCATATTTTATTTTTGATATGCCAGTGCTTAAGTACGATAAATTAACATCTGTAGGCGATGTAAATTTGAGAATAAATAAAGAGTTTTGAAAATGAGTCTTGCACGAACTGCCTCCATATCTGGCAATGCTATTATGAATGCAGCAGTATTGCTTATTACACAATGAGAAAAGAGCCATATAGGCTGGGAAGTGTGGCCGTGAATTTGTTTCAATCAGGCTGCGAGCCATGCTTTCTCACCCCACCCCGTGACCAGGCCCCGGGTTTCACCCGAGAAGCTGCAGCACTGTCTCACTGAATTCTGGCCAGAAGAACACATGATCAGCCTATTGAAAATGCTCACCCAACTATTTTGAGGTTTCGTGGATCACTAACGAAATCTATAATGATCTCTCTTTGTGTTAAGTATTGATCTGTCTCCAATTGCCTGTATGTGGTGTTTCTGTGGCTGTGCCACTACTTTGTGAGATTCCAGCGCTGCCTCCAACTATCACAGCTGGCTTGCCCAGTCTGGCTGCCCAACCTTCTGTCCATAAAGTATTTGGTTTTACTAAAGTGTGTCCACTAAACCTTCAAAATGAGCCCATGCATATTGCACAAGACGTACAGCCCTGCGCCCTGGCTCATCTTTTCGCTTCTAAGAAGATACAAGAATGTTTTCCACCAAAAGTTTGCTGGAGCCAATGGCCAACTAAAATACCTTCTGGGTAAAATAAAGTTTTGCTATTCTGCCATTCCAACAAGAATTTCGCTGCGCCCAGGCAATTTAAAAAGCTGACCGCTCTCAAGCCCAAGCCTCATAAATGGAAGCAAGGCGGAGGCTATAAATCAAGATATTCAATTTTCCTCTGACTTTACTTTGGTGCTTTTGAGAAAACTGAAAAGAAGGGGAAAAAGAACAAATAAACTAGAACTGATTGCTCTTTAGCAAATTAAGAATCTGCACTCAGGAGCCCACGGCAGGAATACGAGAATCAAGCTGAAAAAGGAAAAAACATTTTTTATGAACCTGGCTTACGGAGTCCTTGTCCGCGTGGCGGCGCACACAAGCCTTCTTTTTGTAAGGCTATTCTCCAATCTTTGAAACTAGTTCATCAGATATTACCGACTAGCGTATCGAAAAAAATAAATAAAAGCTAACGAACAAGAAAAACTACCTCCAGTCTTTAGTTATCTTCTGTCGACCAGTTCAAATTTTGTCGACTTTCAGGTTCTTTCTTTTTCTGGAAAAAATGGAATAATTTTTGTTTTTAACACTATACTGAAAATATTTGAAGGCTGCATTTCATTTCTAATCGAAACAACATAACTCAAGCCCACCCACTACGAGCCTCATTTTTATCAAATAAATGGTAGTTTGTGTAAATCATAAGATAAACATTTCCCAAATATCTGAAAATTTCATATTTAAATATCAAAAAAATGTTCGCTTATATGTAGTAAAAAAACATTTGGAGAATTCAAATATTATTCTCACTAGCATTCATTAAATTCCACAGCTGGTACTATTGAGAGTCAGAAGCGTGCTCTGCGCCCAGGCACGACCAGCCCGATAAGCCTTATTTCATAATACAAGCAGTTTCTTGCTCTGACTGCGTTGACCACCACAGCCGTGAGACCATGAATTTGTACATTGAGATGTTTGTATGGTGTTTGAAGGTGTCTTCTGCTGTGGGCACCATATTGGCCCGAGGCCAAGTTAGGCAAAAACCAATTTAAATACCAGCTACATTATCTGTATTGTTACATGTTCATGAGTGCTGGTATGGAGAGCTGTGGCATTTGAAAATTTTAATTGGTGAGGCACTTGTTTTGACGGAAACGTATGGAGTGTTGGCTTGACTGATAACTCTATCGAAAAGAAATATTGTATGTGGTAAGGCGAGAAAAAGAGCTGACTCAATATGTCAAAAAAGAAAACCAAGTTTTGACCAACAGCGTTACAGAGACGCTCTGATGATGTTGGGCTCAAATTTGGGCCTGAGGCGCGTCCAGGCGGTAACAAGCGCGGCTCACACTGCACTGACCGGCAAAAACCCATACCATCTGCAACCTGCAGTGCAGGCTCTGACATTTCTTGAATCAAGG